>JAZGTK010004656.1:0-24026 GCA_036877625.1 Ambastaia sidthimunki
ACTTTCAGTCATGTTTTTCTGCTAGTGAACAAAAAAACAATATCGTCACAAAATCACCTTACCACAACACCGTCCACGAAAAATCCATCATAAAAGTGAAATTCATCTTGTGTTGGTAAAAAACAAAGAAAAGACTTTATCTGAAGCATATCCTTTTCTTTCTCCTCCTGTCTCCATTCTGTTTCCTTTATGTCTCACAGCCCAGAATGAGAGCCAGGGTTACATACAGAGAATATAAAGGGTCATTGAATGACAGCTTAGTTTGGAACTCCTGTATCCTTCCCAATATACATGTCAGCAAGCTTTTTAAACTGCGGGCCCCAGTTAGAGAGGTAATCATATTCATGGTCTCCCTCAGTCACAGAGGACTCCAGAGAACTCAGTGACTCTGCAATTGATCCATTGCCCTCATAAGCATAAGTGGCGAGGGAGTCATAAGGAGGTGCAAAAGGGTCTGTGTCATTTTCTTGTAGTCTGCTAATAATGAAGTCTCTGACATCCGCGCATTCCTTCATGGGTGAAGGTCTGTGATATGGAAACAGCATTTCTGGGATGATGTCCCGCCTTAGTTTGTTGCTTTCGATAACCTCTGGGTGGCGCAGTGTGCCGATGTCGAAAGCCTGCGTGTCCTCCTCACCTCCGCCCTCGTCGTTATAGCTGACAACGTTATCCCGTACATCCTCTTTAGAAATGATTAGCGGTTCCTTCCTCCTCTGCCTCTTCAGAGCCGAGAACAGGACCACGATCACTACAAAAGAAGTAAACAGATATTTGTCCTACATTTAAAAATTTAGTGTTTTTTAGCTGGTCCAAGCTGAATGTTAACTGGTGCTAGCTGATCATTATCTGGTAGTGTTAAAAATAAACATCTTGACCACATAAGCTGATATAACTTATTGGAAGCTGGTTTGTAGTTGGTTTGTAGCTCTCAAGCGCAAAGGTTGTGGGTTCGATTCCCAGTAAACACGTACTGATAGTGTATGCTTTGAATTCGCTGTAAGTCGCTTTGGATAAAAGCTGCAAATGCGTAAATGTTAATATAGTTCCAATCTACAAGTTTGAAACCAGCTACACTGTTCCAACATTACAAACTTGGACCAGCTAACACTGGGCTCACACTGTACACATTATTGACGTGCTATCGCTTTTATTTAAGACCTTACTGGGATTATATTGTACGTTCTGACAAGCAACCCAATTGTAAAAAACTGTAAAAATCGTTCAGTCTGCATCCAGCTTAAGCTGGAAACTCCAGCTGGGTTGTTTTTGTTTTCTCATTATAAATTGATGTGACACAGACTATAAAAACAAATCTGGGGCATCACTGAGATAATGGTTATGTTGTGCAAGCATATGGTGAACATAAACTCACTAAGCAGAATAAGTATGCAGAGGAGTATTGCCACTAGCGCGCCAGTGCTCAGGCCAGCAGAGAGCAGTAACGCATCAACGCTGCAGGAACGCATGTTGCCGGTGGCGTCACAGCTACACACACGGATGGTCAACGTGCTGGTACTGCTCTGGATGGGGTAGTCACTGTCTGAGATAACAACTGGCAGATAGTAGACACTCATTTCACGCCTGTTAAATCCACCTCTTCTGGTCAGAATTCTGGCTGTGTTATCTATGGGGGGGAAGGTGTTAAGAAAACATTCAAACAGCGAGAGTAGCAGATACTATCGTATGCTGAGTCCAACTACAAAAAAATATAAATCTATTCTTCCTAGTACCAAGAAAATAAAAAAGATAAAGCGCATGAATTTTACATAAGCTTCAAGATTTATACGTCAAAGGAAAGATTTATTTACCTTCATTATCAAAGATGGTGAAGTTTGGATTCAGGGAGCTCAAACTGAATACAAATTTGTGACCCACAAGAGGTTCATCCGTGTCGATGGCACTGATTGTCTGTATAAGCTAGAAAGATAGACAGTTTTTTAACAAGTAAAAAAAGGCTAGTTTTAGCATTATCATTTTATAAAAACAATAATGAAAAATTAATAATAATAATAATAAAATAAATGTGTAAATACCTGCCCAGCTTTTACATTCTCGCACACAAATGTCTCATAAATCATGGCAAACTCTGGAGCATTATCATTTACATCCAGAACTTTTATCAGGACAGGAACACGGCTTCTTTGGTGAGGGTTATCTACAGGAATAATGCAAAGAATATTACTGGGTTAATATAGACAGAGAACAAATCTCCTTATATTTCTAAATATGTGATGGGCAAAGATGTTTAGGCATGTATTCACTTACTTATCTCACTAGCCAGGACTGAAAGGTTGTGCCATCTTGACACTTCCCTGTCAAGAGACTTCAGAATTGTGATGGATCCGTTCTTGGGGTCGATGTGGTAAAGCCTTTCAGGGTCTGTGTGTTGATCTATTGTGTATCTATGGGCAGGTGTGAGGGAAAAGATGAGTATAAATTGCTGAATTCCTGGATGTTGAATAGTCTGTCTGTCTATGTGTATATGTGTATAGGCTTCATTTTCAATTTTGTCGTCAGTTAACTGAATGTTAGTACATTTTCCAGCTATCATAACAATAGAATTTCAGTAAATGATGATTAGATGGCTTGAGATCGGCATTATAACCAGAATATATTCTGACACGTTTAGCAGTCGGGCACACTTTCCATATTTTAAAAAGTCAATTCAGGTGACTGGAATGCGGTGGTAAAGAGATGCTGTACTGTTAAAATAAATAAAACTGCAGCCTCTTCAACCTAGTTTCCAGTAGTCCCCTATAAGATTGGAAATTGCACTGTGCAAATTGCATTTAGCACTAATTTTTGAATGCATTATGTTATTTGCATAATTACTTTAGTGAATCGGTTCCTTGAACAATACAGCCAACACATGCAAATAAACAGCACTGTTAGCACAGTTCATTTTAAGTAAACATCTCCACCCTGGGCCCTGCAACTGTTGAATATTTAAAATCCTCACAAGATTGGGTAATCTGTAGCATCGGGGTCCCATGCAGTAATAGTCCCAATTGCCGATCCTTTTGGTGTATCCTCATTGACCTCAAAGACATAGTGTGGCCTGCTGAAGACAGGTGGCTCGTCCACATCTTTGGCCGTGACCTTGACGATGGCTGTGTCCGAGAATGGCCCCAGATGAAAGAAGCTGGGGTCTTGATGCGTGTTAGACACCTCCACTTTCACAGTGTACACTCGCTTGCTTTCATAATCCAGTTTCTAAATGAAGATAAAGAAGAGAACTTGTAAATATTTGTGTAGTGTCGTAAATGAGCATCGTTAACAGCAGTACAGTGTTTTACCTTTTTAACAACAATAACACCTTCTTGTGTTATTTCATCTGTGATTATGTCAAGGTATTCTTTGCCATCTCCATCCACAATTCTGTATTTCATTTCAGCATTCTCGCCCTCATCACCATCATTGGCTTTGATTCGGCCCACTGTTGAGCCAATGTCGGCTGACTCGTAAGTGTTTAGGTGGTAAGAACCTTTAAAAGGAAAGAGATTGTGAAAAAAGAGAATGTTCTTTTTTTTAATACTAAACAGATAACAATTGTACGTCTTTGGCACATGTAAGAGTGATTTAAACAAGGACAGAATATTAATTCATTTGCATATTATCGATATCGTACTGTAAGCAAAACGTGGCGGGCTGTCATTGACATCTGTAAGGGTGATGTTGACCATCGCTGTTCCAGATAGACCTCCCATCTGTCCTGCCATGTCTTTAGCTTGTATGATCACCTGGTACTCATTTCTCACTTCCCGGTCCATGTTAGACAGAGCTATTCTGACAATTCCTGCACAGGAAAACACAATAATCAAAAAATGATAAATTCTGTCAGTTTTCTTAACCTCATGTTGTTCGAAATCTATCATGTTGTTCGAATCTTCTGCAGAACACAAAAGCCGACAATACAATAAATAACTAGTTGGGTGAATTCAGTACAATGTCAGTACATGATGACTCACTTTAATGCTAAACAAAGCACTCAGCAGTCGCAACGAAAAGTATGTGACACTTGATATGTAAACAGTGACTCTCTGTTGTGTATGGCTGTGCTTCAGGAAGTGATGTCATAAGAATATGGATATTGATCAGTAAGATGCGTATACTTTCTGTTGACACTTTTGGGTGCTTTGTCATAATGTACTAGTGAGTTATAATGTACTGCTATTGTAAAGAACCCAACCAACCAGATCCATTAAATTCTCTTTTTGTGCTCTGCAGAGGAAATTATCGTATGAGGTGCAAACGTGAGGATGAGTAAATGATGACTGCAAAAATATTAAACACACAAAGCTATTTATTATAGGCATTGATCCTTCTTTAAAATTGTTGAACGAACCAGACACAGCAGTGTGGGAACCTGCCTCACCTATCAAAAGGCATGAGGCAAACATAATAGTATGTCAGCTAAGAATGCTTTGAACCATAGGTTTGGAGGACTCACCTGTCTCAGGCTCCACTGAGAAGTAAGGTTGCCCCTGCAGGATGCTGTACACGAGTTTAGCACTGTTCCCATATGTGGCATCATCTGCATCAGTGGCATTGACTTCTATCACAAAAGTACCTTTAAAATCCCAAACAAAATCTCATTATTATCTCAGTTGTATGCTGGAAAACCTAAAGACAAGTAGTTTTAATGATGAGGAACAAATAATGCAGTCATAAGTCAGTCATTTAGATTTTTTAATTCAAATCATTTTTATAGTTCTATACTTTTATTGCATGTCAACAGTTGTGCCATTTGAATCAATGTTTAGCTTTTTTTAATTACTTCTGATTGTTTTTGGGGGAAAATATCTAAAAAAGCCAATATCTGAAAAATAAATTAAATATAATTCCAGAGCTGCTGTATGAATAAGGAAATACAAATGTCCTCCGGGTAAAGATGGATCTATACAAGACGCTTTGTGTCTAGGAAAGAGAGGATTTGATTAAACAGTGTTTTCTGTATCTGGTGTTGAGACAATTACATTTCTCAACTGTGCCCGCAATGAATTTATTATCAAGGGACACAGTTTTGAAAAGAAGACAAACAGTTGTGTTGTTTTGTTTATAGAACTTCATTATTAGCATTCATTATATGGTTCAAAGGCTAAAACGCCTCTAACCCAGATTTACCTCCGTTCCTTAAATTAATAAACAGAGATGGAATTGCTTTTGTCCTAGGGTTATGTGTTAGAAAGTAACCATAATGATGCCTCACAATATGATGACAATTTCTGCTTGATTGAGGGCAATTATTTCAAAAATAAGCTGTACATTTCCTTATATTAGATTCCGGTTGAACACGAGGGCCTATATGAGAGAAGGAAGAACATCATTAGATTTCCTTCGGGGAGATGAAACCAAACAGACTGCTTCACTGCTTGAGGACTGACTTGATTGGAAACAGGACAACCAGAGGTTATTATGATATTACTGAAGCAGCAGGAAGCTTCTGAATATTCATGCACAGTGGATGCGTATGGTGGTGTGTCACGGGCAGAACAGAGCCACTGATTGTGTGAGACAGTGGTGATAGATGATGAGGCAATGGGAATTAGATGTAAATAGAAAATGTGATAAGATGAACAAATAGAATCTCCTCCATCAGGGGCTACATCAGGGCTCAGGGGAGACTGTGTGTTACGGGCTTTGGTATTTGTGCTTGGATATATTTGCATATGACTACCTGTAAAGCTCTTTGTAAACAGCTGAAAGGTGCTAAGTAAATAGTTTATTCACTTATTATTAAAAATATGTGGGGCCATTCCAAAAAAAAATATTCAATGATTTAGTAATAAGGTTGCTTCTATTTTATTTATAAGAAAGTGGCACTTTTGGAACACTTACAAGCAATAGTAATGAGCCAAGCTCTCTCTCTTTCTCTTGCTTTCTCTCTCTTGCTCTCTTTCTCAAGAACAAGGCAACAGAAATTTGAACAATTCTCTAGTTTTCAATGGTTAGGACCTCCTGCCTGCTCCAGTTTCTCCTCTTGGACAAAAAGAAATAACTTATGTGGGAGTATAAAATGCATTTATTCTTGCTGCATGTGGGCTATTAAGGGACATTCTAAAAATAATCTTTTTTTTATAATGATAACAACATTATTAACAAATCAGCTGTTTGCAAAATCATGCACAAATGCATATGATGTGGCAAGAGGTGCACAAGTATTTTAATATAGAAATGGAATTCATTTTTCAATTACTGCATGAGGCCTAGGGGGAAAAAAAGAAGGTGTCTAAAAACCAACAGAACAGAACCATTCCTGACCTCAAAATACTGCAGTGACAGAAATATCACACCTCTTTGCAGTGTCCTCGCATGACTCGTGAATGCACTTCAAATAGCAATAACAGTAGAAAGAAGTAATTTTCATTCACTCACCAACATCTGACATTTCAGGTACACTGGCACTGTAGACAGCCTTGGTAAATTTGGGCTCATTGTCATTGATGTCATGTATCTTGACAATGAATTCAGTGGCAGGCTCCAAAGGGAGGCCGGTGATCTTGTTGAAAGCTTGAGCCTGCAGTGTGTAAGAGGACTTTTCCTCTCTGTCCAGTCTCTGAGTAGCATGTAAATCCCCAGACTTCTCATCGATACGAAAAACTGTTCCTGCACCTTCCCCAGAGAGAACGTATCTGGCTGTTCCATCACCTCTGTCTTTGTCCGAGCGAAGCTGGTTGGGCAGAAAGCAGACTGCAGCTTAACCCTAATTTAACCATGTTGTAAACTGCAGATCTGACATTTGGCACAGGCAGTAATGTGTGCGTATTTTCAGTCGAACTCTAATCAAAACGCACATGAAGTCCTTCCTATAGCGGTAAAATGTTAATCTGATGCGCTACCATGTTTTATTCACTGTTGGACTTTCAGCAAGCGTGCAGTTATATTTTCAATCGTGGTTAGCATCTTAAAAGAAGCAGCTCTTGAAGTGAAAGCTCTCTATGGACAATAGAAACTCATAAAAGCCACAGATTCATAAGAGTACAAGCCTTCGCAACGTATCCCATTAAATACTAATGAAGCTTTTAGTCTCTTTAACCACAGATGTTTTTTTGTGTTACATTTCCATTGGCAGTTCTAAAAACATGTTCGACCTTTTAAGAACATGACCATTGTACAATTTTAAACTTCGTTGTATGGTAACAGGGGTAATCTGAATTTTAATTATGATCTCATAATTTTTCTTTAAGATGACATTAAGGAGCCATACATATCAGTTAAATTAGTAATCAAAAGAAACAATGTAAATAATTGTGAGTACAGGTTGGCCACCGGGCCACGATTCCAACTAAAGTTTAGTTTTATATAAGATCATAACTGTGCTTATACATTCCACGGGTTTATTTAGTTTCACCTAAATGAGTTTATTTAGCCAAACGCTGTCCAACTGTCACTTACTGATGCCTGACCAATGGAACGATTTTAGAATTGTCCTAATGGCCACAAATGAATTAAATAGTGTTTTGTGAGTTTGTGAGTGCAGAAGTAGGCCCAACATCAGGTCACGAAGTCATTAGAGTCAAAGAGCCACATAATGCGTTTATCCTGAGCTCTAAAAGGCTGTTTTTAGAAAGAGCCAGGGGGCTAAATCAACCAGATGACTGCTCAAACATACTCAGCAGGATCTCACAACAAACCACACTATGTGCCATCCACACTTACTGACAGGAAGGTCAAAAAAGGGTGTGGAGCTATGTGATGTCTTCCTACATCACATAACTCCAATTTTGCTCCATTGTTAAATAAACAGGCTTTTACTGTACATAGACAAAGTGTGATGAAGTCTCCAAGCAATGACATCACCAGCTTATGCAAATGTTCAGAAAGTCAGGTGGCTCATTTTATTGAGGCATGATTAATATTTGCTATTGCCTTTTGCTATTGACCCTCAGAAAATGGCTTAAATATTGGAAGTAAATTATACATTATTTAGCATAAACATAATCATTGAGATCTACATTTTTCTGTTCTGCAAGTATGCAGCACAATCAGGCCTTTAATAACAGGGACTGTGCTGTTAAATGTCAGCATGGACTCTTCTTTCATGTTTAATGTGGCATAAATATAGCATGCCTCTGAACTGCAGTCTGATGAATTGCAGTCCCTTCCTTCACAGAGCCACTGCAGACGTGTGGAAAGTCAATGGGGGCAGTGAAAAAGAGTGAGTGAAATAGCCCATAATTGTTGATTCCTGTCAGGTCTCGGGCGAGCCTCTTTATCCTGGAAATGAGAGCAGTAAAAACTAAACTCTGCTATAAAGTATTTTGTCTCCGCATTATTCTTTTTCTCTCATTCACTTTCACTCTCTGTCTCTTCTTCCTCTGTGAATATTCATGCCTCGGTGACTGTGTAATTTATATTTGTGCTACTTTATTTGCTTTGATGGCATCAAGTTTTTGAAAGCCCTGCATTCAAATACACTGTCAAACCACATAAAGCTCAGGAAAATGAAAGCGGAATACAAAAATCAAGTCAGTGCTCGATTTACATTTATCAAGCACTGTTTGTAAAACAAGGTAGATTATTTTGGACCTACAGTGCAAGTTATCAGTCTCTCACCTTGCCGACATACTGATAGTTACTTCCTGTGTATTCCTCCGAAAGGAAGAATTGCCTCCACATCCAATCCCGTTTGAATCTGTGCAGCACCATTTTATCTCCTTCCATCTTGTGGTTCCAGTTGTGAAGGAGATTTCCATCACTCTTCTCTAGCAATATGACTGGAGAGCTCAGGTGGGGAAAGATCAGTGGAAGCAGCCAGAAGAAGTGATTCATTATCATTGTAACCAATCGATCGTTGAGACGACCGCAACTCCTTATGAATAAGCTAAGAAGGGGGGCCGCGCTGAATCGAAAGCGATGTAGAAGGCAACATCAGCAACCCTGGCATTGTAGAATTGGCTTTGATCCTCCTTTGATTGCCTGTAAAAAATAATCAAAGCAAAAAAGTTACAGTGTTGTTGGAGGTCATTGCGGCCCTTGTCAAGATGCAACACCCGTTTCTAAAGCTGTAATGCCTTTGTTGTTCAGTGAGTGAATCCCACGAGGGCCTCATGCAACATTTTTTTCACTTAACATCAAAAAATGTAGCCTCGCTCAAAGAGTTGTACATGCCAACGCAATTAACAGAAGCACCTGCATCAGTAAGCATTGCCAATGCTATGGAAGATCTGGGTTACGCTCAGAGCAAAAAGTTATTCTAGGTGAGTTAAAGTCCAGGGCGGCATTATTGATCGTGATGACATTTCTTCAACACCACACAAAATGATTAAACACCATAAACAATGTCGCAAGTGAATGAAGTCGTAAGACAAGCCTCATTTTCGATTTGATTCCTATTCCAATCTTATCTTTTATTCCCTTGTTGTCTTAATATGTTCCATGTAGAAATCGATTTCCAACGAGAATGCTATAGTGTGGGTGTTACAACTGCATATGAACACAGAGAAATCAACCCAGAAGGATCAATATCAAAGCTTGATTATATATCACAGAATGTGTAGTGTTGGATTTAAATGCCAGTCACACTATGTAAAAGATCTTGCTTGTTGCCTCAAACAGTGATTGCTGCTGGCAGAGTGGCTTGCCACTTTGTTGAATCCTCAGCTTTCAGGCTGAGTGTTTAACCATGACAGGTGATGTGTGATACATTCAATTAACTGGGACTAAGTGAAACATTAGTCACCTCCTTTTTGTCTCTTAAAAAGGGATTTTCACAAGCATTGCCTTAAATGCGGCACCCAAATGTTCCTAAATGTTTGATTGATATTTAACCCAGGTATTAAATTGCTGGGCCACAGCAAGCAAATACACCAATGTTTAATATGGCCGGTGGCCTCTGGTGAGCAAATTTAGCTGTCAGATTTGTGGAAATAGATGCCACGCAGCAATAACCAACTTCTTTGTTAGTGTATTCATAGCATTCCATTTTCTGAGGACAGATGGACACAACAGATTCATATGAACAATTTCTTTGTATTTTACACACCAAACATGATTAGTTCCAAATGCATTTTCCTGATCACTGAGTGTAGCTCAATTGGCAGAGCATGGTGCCAACAATACCAAGGTCACAGGTTCAAATCACAGGGTGCAAACAAAGTAATACAATTTGTACCCTGAATGCAGTGTAAGTCACAAAAAACCTACAAAGCATCTGCCAAATGCAGAATTACAAATATTTTAGAGCAAGAAAGGAATTTTTACAAAAATACCTTTTAGTTTAACAGTTTTCTAGAGTATTTGAAATTACAAGCTGTTTTTGTTATTCAGTACAGCAGAAGTGGCTATATGACTGTGTAAATATCCCACTGACTGTGTAATATTGTTTAATAAAGTGCTGTGTACTTCGTTGTTAATTCCCCTTTTTGCCCCGGGCATGCGTAAAACCATTTCTGTTTTGTAACATGTAATCCACTTTGATTATTATTGTGATTAAATGCTGCAGTTATAATTTAAACTCTTTCCATGTGCTTTATTAGAATATTAATCCTGGATGCATACAGAATAATAAGCAGCCATTGACACCTCATGAATTTTAAGTTAGAAGTGGTCAGTGATATGGCCAAGGAGAAAGAGATGGGCATTAGATACACTCTTGGGACATTCTGTATATCACCTTTTAATTACTGAATTACCATTAATGTCGGCAGCTTCAAGTCAAGTACACTCAGTCCTTGTATCTAAGCCATCATGGCATTAAACCAGGGCTCCCTAATGACAGATAATATCTGCTTTTCTTCTATCTTCTTCTAAAATCTTCTATTTTATGCAAATGTAATGCAAATATGCCCATTACTGCCCTTGCCATATGTATAACACATGCACTGAGGCTAAAATCACATACAGAACTCAGCTTGTCTTGCAGTAATGGATATTAGAAACAAGCTACACATGCAACAGTTACCACTTGGTGGAGCCCAAGACCTTTTCTTTGCTCTCTTCCCAGGATGAATCTTTCCATCATTCCATCCCTCACGCTGGACGGCTCTCGCAGCTGGTCTCTCTCTTGCAATATTAATGCCCTGTCTTCTTTGTTTTGAAACTTTGCTACAGATCAGATATGCACCATGTTGATTGCCTGCCTGGAGGACTGGCTTTGATTCTACCAGGTTCACAGACTCAAGGCAATCATTTACAGCCCGAGTTATTAGACAGTACACTTTCTCTGATTTTGCGTGGCTGTGAGGATCTAATGAATTCAAAAGTGAATTTCAGTAGGAGCTGATGGGGGTCTTGTCTGATTAAAAAAATGATGTGTGTTGTCAGAGAAGGGCAACAGTGAAGGGAGAATTGCTTAATACACAGATGCATACACTGTTAACAGTGCAGAGGTTTATAACTGGTAGAGTTCAAGCAGTTGTCAGAATTCCTTTGTTGCACGGAAACTTCTCGCAAGGAAATTTCTATTATTATTTAACCTGTAATTCAGTCTTTGACCTCTTAAAAGTGTTTGTTTGTGCCTCCGGTTAGTACATAAATATTATTGCCTCCCTCAAAAGAAATAAATTGATTGCATCTTTTGCCTCATTATGAGGCAAATTGCCTTGCATAGGACCCACCTCTTTGTGAGGCAGAAAGCAGGGGAGATAAGAGAGAAAATGATAGCGAGAGAGAGAAAGAGAGTTGCACAGGAGTGGAAGCATGTGGGGCTTTATCTCATGATTTATCTCTGTGTTGAAAGGCAATTATACATGTGACACTGGCTCAGAGGAAGTGTGCGCTTTAATTTGTGTGAAACAGTCATGCCATTATGTGTTCACGTCAGATGTATAAATCACAGTCAGCATATAATGGCTTGAGTTGAGCTCTGTGGCTCTAAAGCACAGAGCTGAAAATCTGATGGGATGGAGCAGCATCTGAAGTCTATGAAGCTAATTAACTAGCAGGGAAGGTTTACATACTGAATGCCTGATGAGGCCATTAGCTTTTTAAGGTAATAATTTATACAGCGTATACACAAGACAAGAAGGAACTCTTATTGGCAATATTGCAATATTGCATTGATTTGTCTGCAGACTTAAATTTGAATTCCACATTTGTACGCAGTCACAAGTGGCACAAACAGTTGAAATAAAAGCTGGAAAATGCTTGTGGCTATCCTTTCCTGCAAGAACACTTACAAACATTAGAGAGCTGCTTATGCATGTTCAGTATTATAGCTTTGGGCAGTGTACTCCAGAATCTGTACTGCTTTAGTTAAACCCTGGGTTAAGAATCCCAAACAGACACAAGTGACACATGAAAGCAATCCCCATTTCTTTGTGTTTTTTGTCGATGATCAAACACATGGATCTCCTAACACATGTATTCACCTTCTTGTGTAAAAGCTGGGCTGCGATTAAACAGATAAAGAAAGGATATTAAAAACTTCAGCTGCAGTCTCAACTCCTGTGGGTGGTAAAGTTTAAATAGATATGGACTGATTTGAAGCCAATAATTAGGAACTGCAATAATGCTTGGATCGTCGAGGAAACTGCTGGGACCTGTGTGTGTGTGTGTGTGTGTGTATGTGTGTGTGTCTGTATGTGTGTGTGTGTCTGTATGTGTGTGTGTGTGTGTGTGTATGTGTGTGTGTGTGTATGTGTGTCTGTATGTGTGTGTGTGTGTACATTGTATGGTGATTTTAAAGTGACTTTTGCACTGTTTAGTTAATATTTAGTTATTCTATATGCTATTTAGTTATTCTTATTCTATTTATAACATATGATATATAATCTCATTTTATCTTTGCACCTATTCCATATGCGCTTTTCTTTAACTTCCAGAGCTTGCACCTAACCCAGGCTTGCTCACTTGTACCCACATACTAAACAGGCAAAGCTCCATCACCAGTGCAGAGCACAAATCAAAGAGCAGATGGCATTTTGTCATATTATGCATCACGTCTGTGGAATTACGTCAAAACTCAAAAACCAGAAAGCCATTAGAAAATCCATCCATGATGAGGTTATTCACGTTATTACATTAAAAAAAACTCATTCCATTTAAAATCAAGCCTTCCAAAGTATTTCAGTTTAGTAGTAGTTTCAACCAGTGTTATTTCCACAGCAATTGTGATTCAACAATTGACAACTAGTTATTGAATTTTTCATGCTGGTTAAAAAAATGTAAACATAGCATAATTGATATGAACTAAAATGCATAAAGCTCTTACCTTAACAAAATAGTCTCCTGTGTGCGAACATGTCATCCTCATGAAAATACGACGCTGGCGTCTGTGCTTGCCTCTTGGCAGCGCTCAGATCCTAAGACTGACTACAGTTGTGTGTGAGTCTCCAGCTGCCCCTCTCTCTCTCTCTCTCTCTCTCTCACTCTATCACTCACTCTATCACACATAAACCCCTCTCTCTCCAGCTCTATCCTTTCTTTCCTGCTCTGTTGGACAAGGATGCAGTTTGCGGAGGGGGGCATGCTCTGATTGGTTGCCATTCATAAGATTGTGATTGGGGATGGAGTTGACTTGTGTGGGGGGGAGGGGGGGAGGAGGGGAAAGAGAGAGACAGACCAATGCTGGCTACAGACCAGGGCATTCAAATGAGGACAGTGGGTTTAACGCAGCAGGCATGATGACTTTCAAGAATTAAATCTTGGACTAAAACATTGTTAAAGGCCAGAAGCCCCAGGCACATCTGACATGCTTAAAACTGATCCTAATTCAGGGTAACAATGTTTCTGAAGGGACAATCGTTTTCATTGCGCACATAAAGCACAAATATAACTGTCAGTTTTTTCTACAAAGCCAATATATCAGATCAGTCAGTGGAGCTGGCAGTCTTTTCCAACAAAAGAGGGAGTTTTATGCGCCTGGAAGGGCAGAGAAAAGGGTAATACATTCAGTGAAATTAAAAAATATGCAATATTGAACAATGCAGAAGATGGAGGCTTGTTGTCACACTTGTGAATGCAGTGAATGTTTCTCAGAGAAGGGATTGTTTTGCTCTTTCTGTATGCAGTAGGCACATACCTTTAAATCACAGCTACAGAAAAGCTGTGGACTTTTTCCTCCATCAATGCTGGAAAATATATTTGATATGGGGGCATATTGTCACACTTTATGAGGTCATTTGTCATAACATAACTGGCATTAAACAGCATGTTATTGGCTTTTCAGCAAAATTTAAAGACAAAACAATTCACGAAGCAGCAAGAATAAAAAAAAAAGTGTATAGAAATACATTAAATATATATATTATATAGAAAAAGAGCCTTTACTTTGTTTGGGTCAACAAATATTGTTTTAATAAATTGTATAAATGTTTAAAATTTACTAAGCACTTCTTGCTCTGACCTGACATTTATAAAAAAAAAAAAAAAAACTAAAAAAGATTGTTTATCCACTGTGTGACAACTAGCCCCGGTGTCTACAAATCTGAACGTGAAATCGCAAAAAATATAACTTTAAAGTTAAACTATGGCGATCCATGAAGATCCATGTATTTTATTTTTTTGGTACAACAAAATTGCTTATTTTACGTACAAGGCTTTTATTAGATGTACAGTATGCAGTGTGTGGATAAGTGTCACTGTGGATAAGTGCTGCAGATGAGAGAGTATTGAATAGGTTCTGACTCTCTCTGAGCTAGAAAAAGCCGAGGTGAAGATGGCAAATACATCTTTTCATTTCAGTCCTGCTTTGATGTACTGTATGAGATGGATCAAAGACCACACCAGTGTAGCTGCCCTAAGGCACAGATGTTGGGAGACGATCCAGTCAGCGTATTACGAAAAGGATAAACAAATGAGTTTGTAATGTACCACATAAGCTAAGATGTAACCTATGTTTGTTTTGGTTTTTATATGTATTTCGGTTAACACAGTACAGGCCGTTACTAGAATTTATGAGTTCAAATGTTGTACAACGGTGGCTGTAAGTGATAAGAGTGAGCTTAATCTGATTACAATATTTTAACGATAACATACATTCTTTTCTCAACTCTGTGCACAATCCTAGCGGTCCCTTGAGGGCAGATAATCTCTAATTGGCATAACCCAGGTGCTTCGAGAAGCTAATGTACAACATAATTTAATAGATCTTCAATTCAGATGGACCTTGCTCCATTTTCATTGCTCTTATTTAGAACATTGATTGAATCTTACACAGGTTCCGGGATTCAATAGATCCCTCACTAATAGTGTTATATACCTTCATATTAAAGATGGCACCTTGACAGCTGTAGTCTTTAAACTATACAAAAACAACCTAGCCAAGCAAAGCATGTAACCAAGTTATCCCTGATAGCACAAAGACATTTATTCGATATTTGTGAATACACAGAAACAGCTTTTGCCACAGAAATATATTACGATTTTAGAATAACATACATCAGATGTTTTCACAACACAAATGCTTTAGATTAAACTTAAATCTTCTTTAGAAGATTTATTCACACCCTCATAATGGACCTGACAACAAACCTGCTAAATGGGTAAAAATTATGCATGATACGAGCCATTCAAAATAGTACATTTATAGTATAGTTTATTCTCATATGGACTTTGTTCTGTTTGTCTATTCACATTTCAGTTTTCATCAGCTTGAGGCCACAGGTGTGTTGCTGTCTGCTCTTATAAGTACTCCAGTCTATATTTCTTTTGTGTGCAGTCTGAAATATACAGTAAATGTTTTTTATTTGTTGGGAAGATAGCTGAGCATTGCATGCCCTGCAAAATACAACTGTAATGTATTATGCTTTCTTGTATCGGTCTAAAATCCAGAATCCTGATTCTTATTCCTTAATTTATTCCACATTGCTTGATATGCCAATTCAATTTTTAATAAGTTTGTTGTAACTAGTTCATTGCACTTGGACGTGCTGTCACAGTAGCAACATGGTACCAAGATCTGCTGACAGATGGATGGCAAATGAAATGTTAATGGATTCAAACTCCTTACCCCACGCCCGGGCACCATTACAGAGACAGCAAAGTGAAAACATCAACTGTAAAGATGATTGAATGTCACTGTTAAAAGTCAAAGTAAAGACAAAATGTGTGACAGGGAAAACAAACCAGGATAATAACTATATCCCTGCTTAATTTGATGCTTGGCATCCAGCATCACGGGAGCATGTGTTATTTCGTACAAACGCCTCCTCCTTTTCCCCTGATGGTACCACACCTCCACCTTCTCAGTCTTCTTCCTCCATGTGTTCCTCTGCATTACTTCTGCCAAACCAACAGCATTGCACATGGACAGTTTTTTTTCTTATTTGTAAACCTGTTAGCATTTCTAGCCAATGCATAAATAAACATGTATCGTTAACATTCAGCCATTTCACTGAACTTGATGACGTGATTAGGAACATCACAGGAAATTCAGCTTATAAGAGCAAATAAAACATAATATTGCAATGCCAAGTTTTAAGATACAGTATCATAAAAGCTCAGAGAAGTGTCCTCAGCTGTTTCTTGAAAGATATTTGCATTTTCTTTCATCCCCTGCAATGTTCTGCAATGCCTATTGAAACCATATTGTTGTCTGCAAACTCACTTACAGCTTCATTAACACCGTCTGTAGCTGTTACCTCATATCAGTGCTGCCCAATGCATGCGTGTAGTTTAGTGGTGTGTGGTGGACTATCTATCTATTGCTTTTTTCAATTAGCATAGTTTTTATTAGAAAATGCTATTCATTACTTTTTTCTACATTTATACCCCCCCCCTTTTTTCAGACTGTTTCTCAACAGATTCTTGGTAAACACTGAAGGTCTAATCAAGGTCACGGGTATGAAAACTGCTTCACTCAGAGATCATCATTAAATAATTTCAAGGTAATTTTAACTGAGACCCGAACGAAAACGGTGATGATAACTGCCATTACTAGATTCATTCACACCGGTTTGACCCATTCAGGCTGATGTGCAGAATGCTTGCAAATGTGCAATGAGAGCATGATTAAATTGACATGCTAATCAGTCAGTCACTGTTGTTATGGTGTGATGTTGTTTTGAACCTGAATTTCCCCTCGAGGTACAATAAAGTGCATCTGTCGTTATAACTGCGCCGTTCTATTTCTAGAAATTAAAATTTGATGTGTGTTTAAAATCAGGCAGACATGGAAATGCTCTCATGCGACACGCATTTCTCGTCAACAGGTTGCAGCGGCTTAGCATAATAAATTGCGAGGCTTAACAGACACGGCCAATTGATTAGCAAATTAAGAGGCCTTCGGTTACGTGTGCAAAGACAAAGACAGGATTCGACGGCTGGTGAAAGTCAAAGATGTTGACGGATTGTTATTATTAGTGAATTTCAGTCGCGCAGCACGATTTATCAGCACCACTGTAGTATCCTGCTGACAGCACCTCTTCTCTCCAGAACACAGCATTAGCTGTAGCTCTGTCTGTCTCGACCTGAGTTTCCCTCCCGCAGGGCTTCACGTGTGCAGAGACTGAGCGAGCGTCTGCTGCCAGTGTTCCTCTGCTCCATTCCCGTATCCATGGATTTCTGATACTAATTCCGAATTCTGCTGTTTTTGCCATGATGTTTGCTATTTGATTTGGTGCGGCATCCAATTATAGATGTACATTCATAAATAAGACTAATGAGCAATGGGCTGCATTACGGATAATGCTTAAATCTGACATTTCACATAGGGGCTTAATTATATAAGAATATGATTCAGTCCTTTCACTATAGAGGAACCCCTGTTAAGCACCTAATACCCCATTGATTGAAATGATAATTGTGTGTTTACAAAAAGACCCCAGGTGCAGAGACATTCTGCTGGTTTACCATGAGCATCAGAATTACCCAATCAAGCCAGAGCTCCAGCTGACAGACCTGGTGAGGAAATTACTAACACTTGAGCAACAGATGGCTTTGGCCTCCACACAGGCTGAATGGCCATCGTGGATGCTCCAGTTGGGAGGGCTTTGGAGGAATTCTCACTGTGCTGAGAGTGGTGGATTTCAAGTGCTGACTCCTTGATAAAAAAAACTGTAACAGTTTTGTCTGGAGATATAGGTAAGGGATACAGCAGTTAGTTGTAATTGGGGGATTATGTGTGGTATTTACAGAGGTTAATTGCTTGCCATCAGTGTGCCATTTTCTGCACCAGTGTAAAGTGTTTTGACAATTTCACTTTATTCAGCCGAGGTGCAATAAAACACAGTTTTTAGAGGTAGTTTAGGCAGAATCTTTGCTCTTATGTTGTGGGGTAATGTGAGCTGTGTGTAATGTGAGTGATTAAATCAAGCTTTTCTATTCTTCCTGGGCGATCAATCGTCTCTTTTGCTCAGTCTAGATTCTGATGCTAATGGCTATTTTTGTCAGATAATGTTATAGCTGTTACTTTATGGTCCAGGGCAGATGGTTTGTTCTGTCTGTTGATGTGCTCACTTTTTTTTGCAGCTATAGGTACTTTAGGACAAAAAGTGTATCAGTACAGTGAATTGAATAAGTTTATTGTAGTGAATTGTTATCTATAAGTTCATGCGTTTAGTATGATTTACAAATGAACCACTCTTTAAAGACTTAAAAACACCATTTAATTGCACCACGTTTTTCATAACACATTGATTAAGCAAGAAAGCATAAATACATTTGGGAATTACATTAAGGAATTACATTTAGGAAACTCACACTCAAAGAATGTATTGTTCAGTTTTTATGTTGTTTCTTAGAGCTGTTTATAAATGAGAACTTGTTGAGCTTATTTATGACAAATTTAAAAGTTTCGCCTCTTATTTCACTTGCTATAGCTATAATTGAAAGGACACAGTGAGTGAACACAGTACACAAATCATGTAATTTACAGTTATGTACCGTTTGTTGTGATGATTACATCTCACGCAAAGATTTCGTCAAGGGATGTTACACATTTCATTGTTTTAAAGATGACAGGGCCAGAATACAAGACATTTTAAAACTAATGCTGATGTGAGAGCTTATAGAAATCTGGCCATTGCAACAGTATGTGTGCAGCCTAAGGTTAAGATGAGCCACATAAGGAAATAGAGAAAAGGGTTTACTTGGAAACAAGTAGCATTTGTAAGAATTCCAAGGGCACTAAAGTGGGTAATCCCTCTATCATCTCTCCTCTGGTTTTCAGAGCCATGAAAAATCTTTCAATCTATCAGGGAGTCATTGGGAATTTTCATGTTCTTCCGGATGGCACAGGGGAGGTGCAGCCTGGCAATCACCACGAAGCCCACTTACAGTAGGAGCTCTAGGGAATATCGTGCACATCTGCTGCTCAGCGTAGCTTGACTTTGTCTTAAGTGTCCTTCACCGCTTGATCCGATAGTGGCTCCCATATGATACAGCGGTTGTCCAAAATAAAATAGGCGACTTCAACTCGAGCATTCGAGAAGTTGGCAGTATCTAGTACTCATTCTTGCACAATTACAACAAGGGTCAAAAGGTCAGGCCCATCTTCAGAGGACCATAGGAGGTGTTCTTCCTCCAAACAAAAACACTGGCGCTTTGAAGAAGACTGCAGATTCTATATCTCTTCCACAAGCAGACTTGCCCACAAGGCAAGGTTATTTTGTCAGTCATTGCGTAGGCTGATAAAAAGCCTGGCCTTACTTAAAGTGAACCACAGGCTCTGCCAGCAATTCTTGCCCCTATTATTATAAGTGATTCCTCAGAGATAAAATAAAATCTTTATTTATTGACCTTTTCAATCTCAGAATGTTCTATAATGTTTGCCGTGTTGTGATGTTTTCTTGAAGGCTCTTTGTGTGCTCTCTGGGTAAACCGAGGTGTTGGGGATTGGGACAGAAAGTCAAGTTATCTTCTGTAAGACTGTAATTTATGGACCTTCATCCTTAGCCACATATAAACCTAATTTGCAGAAAGCTTTGGGGTGGGAGTTTTAAAATCGAAGTCTGATGACAGATAACGTCTGCTGATTTCTTCTGCCTGTTATCACCATTTCTGATCACAGTCACAAGTGAAACAGTCAATGTCTTAATAGCGATAGCAAGACGGTCTTAAAAATGTGACTAGAGTCTTTAACAATTGCTTTAGTTTCTCGTTTCAGCCGTCACATCCAGATCACGTAATGCCTGTGAATGCACCAGTGTTTCACACAATGCGTGCTGTTTTAAATTGCGAGATACGTAATGATCCTGACGAGACAGTCCTGGTGCAGCTGAGAATAAAATTGCTTGGCCTTCTAAATTACTTATTACTGAAATATGTGATTTTTTTTTTCATCTTAGAGGCACAAGGTCAGACTGGGTGATGAATGGGCTGCTTCCTTAAAACGCTGTATATATCTCAAGGTTGACATGTCAGACGTGTTATTCAAGGAATCATAATGTAACATTTAAACCTTTATGATGAATAGGGTACTGTGTTAAGAATATAAGAATGTAAAGTGATATTACTGTATTAACATAATCTGAAAAGCCAAACATCTAAAAGTAGAGTTGAAGGAAGCCCACACACAAACAGGCATACTGAGAAGGCTGGCAAGATTTCAATAACAAAAGTCCAGATTGCTGTATGTCACACATGCTGATATACTGGTATCCTTCATTTATTATTGAAGCTCTCTTCTTGCTGAGAGAACCAGCGATGTTTATATATAACAAAATCGTTAACATCTTTATTAGTTTCTGTCCTGTTCTTCCCTAATTTGTAGTTTACATCATGCTGTGTGAACTTTGACAGTCACGATTTTCCGCAGTTTAATTTTTCTCCTATTTTTCATTTTAAGTACACCCTAGAGGTTATACATTATCAGACTGAGGCTTAGGGTACGTGAAAATCAATAAAAATTAATTGCCTGAATTTATCGCACCCTTGGAGTGTCTGGATTAACTTATGTTTATTATGTATATGGAGCTTGAAGCAATAAGAAAACATTCCTTTTTTTTTCCAGTTGAATAGACAGTTTTCAACCAGAAGTTCCAGCAGATCTGAGATGACTTACCATGGCTTTATTACTTGTCATTAGCAGGTTTTTTTAATCTAAAGTGACTTACATTACACTAATTGCTCGAGCAGCATCCTGAGGTTAAGTGCCCCGTTCCACACCACAATACTCACAGTGGTGATAGAAGATCTCATTATGTCTCCAGTTCATGAGTAACTTTCTCTCTAAGCCACACATTGCTTGCGTTGCACCTTCCAAAACCCAGAGAAAATGTACAGACTCAAAGCTGTCTTGAATTCAAGATTTCTTAAATTTGGGCTATATTAATGGGCTGTTTTAGCTGGAGTCTAGCCAGTTGTCCACTGATTTTCAGCATGGAACTGCATGGAATTGTGTTTAAAATCTTGATTACTTTGTGAGATATTTGGGACTGCGTACTGGCGCAGTACAAAGGTAACGGCACTAAATGGAATTGCAAAAATATTGACATGGAGAAGCGTACAAAGGCCATGCATTATTATTTTTGATTTTGACAAAACAAGTTAATTTGTTCATGAGACATTGTGAGCAGACAAGACAAAAGATAACCAACTCATCACCTCACCATTAATAACTGTTATTGTACAGGTCAGTTTCAATATTTCTATATACACAAATATTTAGTGTACCTGTGCTAGAATAATGGTTTATAGGAGAGACTGAAACTTGTTGTTTTTTTAGAAGTTGGCACAAGATTTTAAGTAAAAAATAAAAGGAGGAATACTGTCAATGTTAAATAGTCTAATGCTAACAGTCAATGTTAAAATGTTTCTGTTTAGGACAACATGAAACACTCTGAAGCAGAGCCATTGGATTTGACATTTTAAGTCTTGCCTTATAATGATCTTGATGGAACATAATTATAAAAGCAAACAGTTTCCCCATTAAGGGGTATTGGCGTATTAAACAACAGAATAAAAATGTCCAATTGCAGGTGTCAACCTCAGAGCATTAGCCCACTCACAGCCTCAAAACCATAAAAAGAAACCAATACCACTCTTAAAGACTGCAATCCATTAGAATTGTTAACAACGTGATTGTAGTTTTTTATCTAAGCGACTTGCATTTAATATGAATTAGTTGTTTCATTGCTACAAAACACTGCGCATACAAGCATTAGAAAAATAACCCTTCAAACAATATTGGATATTGTTATAAAGGGAAGGAAGTTATTTTGTAAACATGGTCTGACCCACAATTTGATGGTTAATTTGAAATTGTAATTGCAGTGGCCAATCAATGGACTGAAGTAATTAGAAATTACAATATCCTCAATTTGATTAGAGGCACTTACTGCCTTTTTTCAGCTGTGTGTGTGGGAAAAGTGGAATGAAGGGAGAGCAAGAGAGAGACAGAGAGAGAGAGAGAGAGAGAGGCAGAGTGTGTGGCTAAATAGAGTGCTTTCAGAGCAATAGGGTTTGCTGGAGAGGCTTGCCAGCAGAATTTAATGTCTGTAAAAATTTCTTTTGATATCGCTCCGCAATACAACATTCTACATTCA
Organism: Ambastaia sidthimunki; assembly: GCA_036877625.1. Classification (NCBI taxonomy): domain Eukaryota; kingdom Metazoa; phylum Chordata; class Actinopteri; order Cypriniformes; family Botiidae; genus Ambastaia; species Ambastaia sidthimunki. The sequence goes on from JAZGTK010004656.1 coordinate 22,368, forward strand.
TTCCTTCAAAGGATAACATAACTGGGACATCTTGGCATTAAATGGAGAGATTTTAGCTGAGCAAAAGTGCGAAATCACAAGCTTGGTAAAGATATGAGCATGAAGGAACCAAAATGCTGTTAGAGTCACGACGATTTAACAATCTTTCATTTGTCCATAAAGGTGGATAAATGTGTGTGTATAAAGACATTAGATAGTTCTAAAACACCATAGGAATATTAGATGATAACCTCTGTTGACAGCAGGAAAAAGCCGTACGCAGGCTGGATGATGCAAGGTTTGTCAAAGCCCTCCGGACTGACATCTGACAAGCTCATGAAAAACAGCTCGAATTCTAATCTTCAGTCATGGCAAACTCGGTGTGTCAGGTGAAAATTGGAAAGCCCAATTGTTACTCTAAGATGAAAAACCACGTCCACCAGCTGTGTTCACTACCGGAATGGATGTGCGTTGAGGGTGACAGTAGTGCCATTGTTTACAGTACGGTGGCGCTTTTCTGAAGCACAGGACATACAGTGTAGATGCCTCAGAGCTGTGATTCTGTGTCTGCATGAGCTTTGGTCTGACTGTATAAATTTGTCTGATCAGCATTATGTAGTCAAAATGCTGATGTAAATACCCATCCTATTTAATATTCTGATCACGTATATGTCAAAGACAACATTAATGGCATGTATAAATGCCACGGGCAGTGGATTGTTTCTTTGTACTGGTTGCTAAGTAACCTTGGTGCTGTAAGTGTGTGATTAGGTTCTCCTGAGCATCAAGGAGAAATTCAGTGAATGCTCAATGCATTTCATATTTCATATTTGAAACTCTTTCCTAATCTGTTATTTTATTTAATTGAGGGCTAGTTTTGAAAATATGGCGGGTTCAATACAGACCTCTAGACTGCAAAAAAATATAAATAGAATGTTACTAACCAACTGACAAAGAAATGTTGCTTTTATATTTTAAAGTGTCTGACATGCAAAACGCTGCTAATTAATTGCATATAATTGGCAGTATTCAACTATAGAGAATATAATTAACATTAATTTACAGTAAGTACCTGGTGTTCATTAGTAAAATACTCAGTATTTGCCTATTTCAACGTACAGTATCAAAGGCACAGCAAGCAACACGATTCGCCTGACCAATTCATGTTTCTCCCTTACTAGTGTACTTTGTCTCATGCTAGTTCCTCTCCTGCTTTCTCAAGGCTGTTACAGCACTTCAACAAAAACAACAGCTGCAATGGAAGGAACCGTGTTTAAACGCAGCATGACTCTCAAATTATTTGTTAATGAACTTTGTGTCGCGTTATCTGAATTTTGCAGCAGCTCGAAAAACACAGGAGCTGTAGTTGAGAAAAAAAACATGCTGTTCACAGACATTTAAGGGACTACAGGAAATCACAAGCTGAGGAGGTATGTGAGGCCATTGTCATGTACAGGGCTTCAGTAGCAATACAGCAACACAGGGCCTATAGGATCCGGTTTATTCTTTAATGGAAACAGGTCATATCATATCTGTTACTCCCGAGTTACGAGTGCTGACATACAATGTAACGACTCCATACAATGTATTTCTCCAAGCTGAGCTTACTTGAGTTTACAGAAAGTAGTTCTGTTGACTACCTATATTGTTTAGGGACTGTGCGTGTGAAGGACACAGCTG
>JAZGTK010004657.1:0-24020 GCA_036877625.1 Ambastaia sidthimunki
GGGGTGAGAAACAAAGAAAGGTGATCAGATTGTCCGAGGTGGGGGAGGGGGGTCGCAGTGTAGGCTTCAGCCATGTTTGTGTAGACATGGTCCAAAGTTTTGGCTCCTCTGGTGTGACAAGAAACGTTTTGGTGGAATTTGGGGAGCACTGCCTTTAAGTTTGCGTGATTAAAATCTCCCGCAACAATAAATGCAGCCTCCGGGTGAGCAGTCTGTTGTTTACTAATGGCTGCATGAAGTTTGTTCATAGCAAGCTTGGCATCAGCGTCGGGAGGAATGTAAGCGGCAGTTATAATGGCAAAGGTGAACTCCCGTGGCAGATAAAACGGTCTACAATTAACCATGAGAAACTCAACGTTGGCTGAGCAGTGTCTTCCGACAGTAACAGAGTTCTTGCACCAAGCTTTGTTAACATAAATACACAGTCCTCCGCCTCTGGTCTTACCGGAATCAACCACTGCCCTGTCTGCCCGAATTGTATGAAGTCCAGCTAGCTCAATAGCATTGTCCGGTATGCCGCTGTTTAGCCATGTTTCTGTGAAGATCATGACGTTACAGTTTAAAAGTCTTTTGCTGTGGTTGATGTGGAGTCGAATCTCGGCCATTTTGTTGACCAATGACCGTACATTGGCGAGAAAAATGCAGGGTAGAGAGAGCCGGTGTGGAGTTAGCGTTAGCTTAGCTCTTAGCCCTCCGCGCTTCTCCCGCCTTTGTTTATGATCGCGCCACTGCCTTCGAGCACTTCCTGCCCGGCCGGGATGAGTGCGCTGCTTTGGGTATTCTGGCGATCTCAGGGATGAGATGAAGATTGCTGATAAAACTGTCGGAAATGTGCGAATCAATATCCAAAAGCTCCTGATGGGTGTACGATGTAAAGGCACACGCCGCCATCTTGGCATATTAGTTGGTGCAAGTACTTTACACATTTAAAAAAAGTAAACCTGACAAGACTTGATGACAAAAGCTCTACATATTTGGACTTCTGGTAAGTAGTTGACGTCGTAAACTGTGACAATTCTGCTCCGCTACTGACAAGTCACGCTTACAACGATCAGCACATACTCTAAACATACGACATTAAACATTGATATACAAGTTAACTTATGATTTAAGCCATCTCTCTTACCTTGGTAATAGCATCAGTATTACCCTTCCTTGTAATAGTGCTTCTGTTATCTACGTATAGTTTCAAAAAGGGGTTTTGCTCAGCAAAAAATCAGCGCTTTTCTTGCTGTCCTTCTGTGACATGATCGCGTTTTCGACAATCGCTGTTCTGGGCTTCTTATGTACCCTGTGGGCGCGGTTAACGCAAGGTTTGACAAGCGTGGCTAGTTAACTTTGATGAAACGCGGCTAAAATGTGTTAGTGGAACAGCTTCAGCCGTAAGTTGAAGCTGCCGCTAGTTCAAACTACGCTTAATCAGATAAGCGCCGCTATCATTAGCGACTTTGATGGAATACCCCCCAGGCTGACATATCAGAAAATATTTACCATTCCATTTATTTACCATATTTACCAATCCAAATATTATTATATTAATATATATATTATATAACCGTTACGTATGAGTCGGAGACGTGCGGATCCATTTGCAGGTTTTTATTTAGAAACATGGTCACCAACAGGCAGAGATAATACACAGGCAAACAGGAACAATAGAGGTAATCCAGAAACGAAAACACAGTCCAGGCAGATAATCAGGGCAGGCGGCAAACAACAAGAGTAATCCAAAAGACAGGCACAAGTCAAAAGGCAGGCGGATATCAATCAGAAAATGGGGAACAAACAGGAAAGTAACAGTCCAGGAAAAACGCTCAGAATTGTTTACCAGGGGCAAAACAACACTTCGCAACCTCCTGTTCGGTGGGCCTCTGTTTTATGGCCACCAAACAGGAAATTGCTGCAGAGGAAGCAGAGGGATCTGCTGGCCTGGTGTGACAATAACCTGGTATTAAAACAATTTAAACTTCCTGTGGGTGAGTTGGTATTTTGCCTCCACATTGTTTAATGAATACCTTGCCTTGGATTATCCCTTACAGCACTTATTAATTATCATCATAATTTAAAAATTAAGGATTTGTAGAGTTTTATAGACTGAAGATTCTGCTGTTTTATTTGAGTAATTTAAACTAATTTACTCAATTGCTATAAGCAAAAATATTTTTGCTATAAGCTAAACTATAAGCTAAATATTTTTTAAGTCTTATTTAGCTGATTATTTAGCATACAGACTTCACAAGGACCATCTTGCTGAAGTAACCAACCTGGAATTAATTGGTTTTTAATTGCCCCTAGCAGGTTTTGAACCTAAAACCCTTTTTACGTTATATTGCCTTTACATTAGACTTATGCCTTTAGCAGTGTATATATGTAGGTGTGTGTGTGTGTGTGTGTGTGTGTATATATATATATATATATATATATTTACTTTATGTTCCTCATTATCTTGAGAACCTCTTGATCCAGTTCTGTCTTTGTCCTTTTGAATATGATAAACGTGGTAAAAAAACTAACCATCTGTCTAACCTGAGCTGTCTTTAATCAAAGGGACTAAATGAATGCAAGCAGTGGGAATATGAAACAAACTTCTCAGTTTTGTATGATTGTCTTGTGTGAATGGCAGTGATGGTACAATGGAAATCATGAAAAATTAAGCATTTCCCTGTCTAATTCGCTTGTTGTTCACTCCTTATTTCCATTCTTTGTTGGGTGCCATGTAATCAGCAGTTGTTAGAGTTGCAAAGGATATTCAGTAAATTAATATGGATACTTGAACTGCTGTGTAAACTGTGTGTGGTTATAAGTTTAATTCCTTGTAGAAATGAAAAATAAATCATAAGATTTAGGATTAAATGCTGCATTTAATATCTAGTATTAAGTCTTCTAGTGCAGTAATCTGACCCTGGACAGCCTTGAGACATCTTTAGATGATCTAGATCACTCAAGCTATCCAAATCAGCTTTCTGAATAACTTGTTTTATCCGATTATGTTATACGTCCAGATTTTATTCATAATTCCCAGCAGTGCAAAAGGCTTGAAGTCAAGAGATAACTACAGAAATAATTATGACTGCATTGGATTTTAATTCAGTTTAATCCTCTTTCATAAAAATTTGTCTGGGCACAAGAGTGCAGGGCTGAAAAAATAAGCTAATTTGAGTGAAGATTTTAAAGATTTTAAAAAGGCAAATTATGAAGGTAGGAAGATGACAGGTGGAGTGAAATAATTGTGGGATTTTAGCATTTCTTGAATGAGAAAAGACAACGGGAATGATGAAGAAATGAATTAAGAGGGGGTTTTTTTTTGTCAAGGTTGTGGCTCAGACTGACAAGAATAAGAAATGTTTTTAACATGATTCATCAATGTGTCTGTACACATTACAAAATTATTAAGAGGAAAAATTAAGTATACAGTATGTATAGCAAAAAAGATGCGATAAAATATATTTTAAATGACAATGCCAAATATATTGCTATTTGTTACAATCAGTGTTATCTGCTGGAAAAAATTTAAGGAGATCTAGCTCTTTAGTTTTACATTTACATTTATTCATTTGGCAGACGCTTAAAAGCAACTTGAAGTGAATTCAAGTATACATTTTTATCAGTACTTGTGTTCCCTGGGATCGAACCCAAAACCTTTGCACTGCTAATGCAATGCTCTACCAGTTGAGCTACAGGAACACTGTAGTTTCGATTTTTAGTTTTGCCTGTCAAGAATATGAATATGAAAACAACCCAATGTTAGCATTTAATGTCAAGCTTTCATTAAAAACACAATTTCAGATTTAAAGCAAAATGAATATCATGCTAAAGAACATCCAAAAAGATCACTTACATGGTCCACAGTAAGAAAGGCTCAGAAAAAAGTCTCACCCTCAGTCATTCCAAACTTTGATAATCTTCTACTCTAGTGGGTTCACAACCACCACAACCAGATCAATAAGTCAGTGAATTGATTCTTTAGAACTGGATAAGTCTGATTTTTAAAACAACAAACATTAAGCAAAATAAATAAGTGCATGGGTGGTGTTGTTTTTGTCAATAGTGCTGGTAACACTTCACAATCAGGTTCCAGGATTAGTTGATTTGGCTAACACAAATTAGCAATGAAAACTAATATAAACAAATGGAACCTTATAGTAAAGTGTTACCAGTACTCCTGAGACATGCAACAGCACATGCGCATTTATTTAATAAACACACTTACTAATAAATGATGAAAACAGTAATTTGCCCATTTATGGTACACAATGATATATAAATAACACCCATTAGGCACGAAACGCTACCATTCACACATTCTGAGATTAACATCACTTGTATCAGTTTAAGCACTGGGGAGAGAGACAGAATGATTAAGTGCAAACTGTCCAGCTATAGAAGAGGAAGGTTGAGGAGGGACTCTTGAGAGAATACAAAACAGATCAGGGACAAAGATAAACTACATGGAACAGTGATGCTTCACTTCACTAGAACTATAAATCATATTCACAGGCCCATGTTACTGTTTTAATCTTTGAGCTCTGGCAGTCAAGTCAAAATCAGAGAAGTAAGAGAATGAAAGTAATCATCCCTTGTATAATAAAATGAGGCAACAAATTCAGAAGGAAAATTCAGAAGGATTATTGTACACAAAGCACTGAACAAAAAAGCAGTTGAGAAAAATTCTACCAAAGACAGCTAAATTTTTTTCATCCATCATTCGCCCTAACCTCCATTCGTCATAGACAGATCATATATAATGTGTTGTTTAGAGGAACCATGGATGTTGGTTCACAGAAGGTTCACCCATTACCCAAGCCCTACAGCCAGCTGGGGGGCTAACCGCTCTGATCAGCACATGCACAGGCACCAATGATTTTCACATCAAGCCACCTGATGTACAGCTTTACAATCCACCAATCGCTCTCCCATATTGATCCCCCCTTAAATGAACCTTCCCTGCTTTGTATCATGAGCAATAATTAAAATAGCAGTACATTGATTCTAACTTATATTATGAGAAATCAGAATGTGCACATGCTTGCAAAACAGCAAACACTCCTTTTGTACAATATCTGTTCCAAAGTTCATAAGGAAACATTCCATTAAAACAGCTCAGGCCAGTCAATAGTTTCAAGCTTTCAGCCTTACACGTGTCACATGGCAATTATAACAAAAAGTAAAGGAAATAAACCCATGGGCAAGTGCGATTTATTTCTTTATTCGTTTGCATTTGCACAGATTAACTGCATACATTTGCAGAGGGAGAACACAAAGATAGTAGTTTAATCATGACTATGGCTACCTATCCCTCTCTCTCTCTCTCTCTCTCTCTCTCTATCACAGACACAGACACATACTCTCTTCCCTTTTCAATATTTTCTGCACAAGTTTAAATTTAGAATTTATCCCTGTATACATACAGTATATAGTCTACCAATTAATATTGTCAAGGAGTCTAATTGTTACAACAAAATATAATAACAAAAACCCTAATTGTTAATAAATAAAATTGAACAACATCTTGCCAATAATATTTATACAACCCAGTTTTTACTGCTGAAATATTATGTGATTTTTTATCCTTTTTTAAATAAAAATAAAACATTATCATTCTGTCCAATCATATTATATGGAAACAGTGAGAGGACTATAACACACTGGAACTTATCCTTATCACATCATTCAGCATATGGCTTGTGTAGTAAGTGTGGACAAGCATGAAATTACTTCAAGGGTATTTTTATAACAGTCAATACAATCACAAAAACGGTCAGTCTTGTTGATGTCTCAGTCAAAGGTTTTATGTTTGTGTGTGTTTGTTTGTCAAGGTGATCCTTGCAGGGTAACTCTGTGACAGGAGCTATGGGACCAGAATGAATATTGATATGAATAAATTGATATTGATATGGATTTAAATTGGTGTCATTGTTTAAAAGAAGCATAATAAAGAGCTTCTGCATCCAGACAATTTATCAGTGATGGTTTTGTTCTTTAAACACACAGTTAAACTAAAGTTTGTCTTGTTTATCATAACAGATGGACAGATTATATATTTTAGGAGCTCAAATGAGTCTGAATGCTGCTTTCTGAGGGACTATATATAGTCTTGACATGAAGTAATGTGAGACGGTTTATTAAGTATATAATAAAGCGCAATTACAAACTGATCAGTAGTCCTGTAATGTAAAAAGAGACCGGTATGTGACTGTCTTAGGCAGGTTTCTGGGTAATATACTGCCATCTAGTGACAGCACAAATACCCTCAAAAGTTGATGTACAGCCTCTACAGATATGCATCAGGACTGCCTGTAACTGTAAAATATAGAAAGATGTATTCAGTATATTAAAGATATTAGGAAGTTAAGATTTATTTAATTCTTGCCATACACCAACAGACAGATGTCAAAACTGGCCAAAAAATATCAAACACTAAAATATGGAGTAAAATGCAGTATAAATGAAACTTTCAACTTTCCTGTTGAAAAAAAATTAAAGAACCAGACAAAAATATTTTATTTTCTCAATATGACGCCATAAAGAATCTGACACACAACCCGGTAAGTTACAGCTGTAATGATGGAAGCATGCAAAATCTAAATGACCACGTTTCAGGTCATATTAAATCAAATTTAGAGCCAACAAAATTTAAAAAAGCTTCATTTAAAGATTTTACACAATACTCCATTAATACTTACTATGTAATTATTCTCTTACCCTCTTAGTTTACTATAAATTGATTTTAGTGGAAATGTAATCTTAATGTTCTGCTGCATCCCCTTATCATTGACTGTGCAAATGAACTTTTGATTAAAGGAAGATGTTTATTGATTCACCAAAAGTTGTGTTTTTTTACATGTAAAGTATCCTATTATTATTGTTGTTGTTGCTGCTGTTGTTTATCATTGCCATTAGAGGTGTTTGGCTATTTGTCAAGCCAAATATCTGAAAATTAGAATATTAAAAAAAAAGAAAATTGGAACATTAAATGCATTGTAAGCGCCTATTATGCATGTTTATAAGAAGCCTAATCATTTTGAAGAATAAAATTTTTCTGATCATGTTTACGCGCTTTCTTAAAACATGTTTAAAGCAAATGTATAACCTTTTGATCAATGTGTCTTTTTTGGATTTATCTTTTTAGTTCTGGTTCAAATTTTAGGGTGAAAATCACATTAGCATTTAAGACCACAATCATATTTATGCAGCATTAAGTGAGACTCCTTTTCATTTGATCGCTCCCTTGATGCGTTTTGCAAACTGATCTCTTGGTTGCTGATCTCAATTATCAACACTCTGAAAATGCTCCAAGGCACTCCGAAAATGCTTGAATCCAGATAGTCATAATGTTAATCTTATGTCTTGCAGAGAGCCTCATGTCATGCTGAACGGTCCCTTTTCTTGCCTTTTCTTCTGTTGCAAATCACTCTTATTCAGAGACAACATAGATGACGTTATTGCTTTTTTTGTTGATAAAGCTATTAAAGTATTAATTATGTGACCATAAAGGATTTCACCTCTAAAGTGGGAATAAGATGACAGACCCACAAATTGTAAAACAAATCCATAAAACTTCTGTTCAGTTTCAGCTGTCCAGGAAAATACCCTGTTAGCAGAAATACATGCATTTGTACAAGCACTTACATACTTTAAACAAATACATATGCTTAGAAACAAACAAATAGGCTGTACTTTCAAGATATCAGCTGTTATTCTCATTTGTCCCCAGGCGCTATGCTAACAGCCTTCTCTACAAGCAATTTACAAGGATCTGGTCATGTTTACATTAGCCTCATCCTACTGCATGAAAAGAGCAGAGCTACACCGCAGAATAGAAATTAGCAAATATGAATAATTCAGTCCTCCTGGCCTCTAGCATGCTTCTCTTGAATAAAGTGATAATAGGTTATCATCTGTAAAATGGAAATTGTATAACAGAGACAGAGAAAATGTCTGCAGTTACACCAAAGGAAATTAATTTCACTGCACATCTGCTCAGCAAAGCCCAACCTGCTAATGCAAAGGGAAAATGTTGTGATTGGCACTGCTGCCTTAATAATTAGATTAGCATTCCTGCTTGCAGGCAAGTATCTTTAGTCTTAGCCTTCCCTTTTTTCTCAGATACCATAATGAAAAGACAGAGATTATTAGGCAAAGTTGAAAACGTATTGTGTTGCCTTGTTATATTAAGCAAATGATGCATGGATCATACATGGTGCATTTGCTTGGGCAATAATAGCTTGGGTTTCCACAAACATAAGGCAATAATCACTAACCATGGCATTTAGCTTTAAATTGCCTCACACTCCTTCAAGAAGCAACCTTTACCTGAGGGGCCAATTAAAAGTTTATGTGAAAACCTCTAAATGTCTGTCTTTCCCAGCATGAAAGAACTCAGACTATTCTTTTTGGAAAGCCAAGACTATTGTTTATTAACTTAAAAAAAAAAATGAAAATACAGATGCACAAGGAGGAAAAGGTGAATTTAAGTGATGTTGAAATGTTGACATATTTCCTTTATTTTTGGGTAGTTGTTTACCCTTACACATCTGAAAATGATAAAAGCTGGTAAGTTGGTATCTAAAATAGAGATCACTAGTCCCTCTGGTCTGCAGCCATAAGACTAGTTTAAATGTCCTCATTGGTATCGGTGGTCTGTTGGTGGGCTTCTATAGGCCTACTGTGCAGTCCATCAGATCAGAAACTAGCCATAATTAACCCACTTAATTACAGTAGTCTATCAATTCACACATTCAGAAACATATGAATAGCTGCATTGTCATTGAGGGTTCTGAGTTTGCTAATAGCAAGAGCTCACATTAAAAACTCCTAAAATGTCTTCAAAAATGGCCTTATGTCTCCTAAAAATGTTGTTTCCAACAGGTGGGTCAAAAAATAAAAATGTTGTGTCCCTTGTTGTAGGACAATGCTAACTAAATGTGTGTAACATTTTAAAGCAAAAGCGCTGCTCTGCCTGTTCATAGCATGCAAGAGACAACAATACTGAAGACATACAATACTGAAAAGACTAAATAATCAAAAAATCAACCAATCAGCCAACAAAAAGTGAAACCAATAAAATTTCTTCTGACTGGATAAATAAACATGTAAAAATGTTCTAAAAATACACTTTCACCACAAACTGTATTAATATACCATCATTAATAATAGTGTTAAAAATAATTAACTTAATATTTAACTTAATAGCAAAATTTTGCAAAAGTTATAGCCTACTATCGTGAAATGACAAATCAGCATAAATATGTGGATGTTTACAGTTTGTGCTGTGCTTTGCAATATTTTTCATCTCTATGTGATTTATTTTCATTTTGTTGGATTTGGCTGTAAAAATCATCAATTTTACCAAAAACATGACTGTATTTTTTAGTTTTGTCGATTTAGCTAACACTGTGGTAATAAACTACTAGTCTTGTCTTGTGACAATGTGTCACTCATAATGGAGGATTTCATACAGTAGACTTCTAAAGCAAAGATAAAGTTTTGCTTGTCCTCTGTTAACTATACTTTGAAAATTGTATGATGGCCAGACCTCTTATCATGCTCACACACCGGGCTTTCCTACAATTGGATTTAAACATTCACAAAACATTCCTAACAAATGTTACCTTATCTATACGTGAGCACAGTTGATAGACACATCTTCATCACACTCTCAAACACAACATTTATCAAACTGTTTCTTTTGGAGGAGCGTTATTATTTTATATCTATATCATTTTAATTTATTTCTATTACCACTGTCAACAAAATCAAACTGTCTTTTCAAGGTAAATGTCAACCATTGGGTCATTTTCGCAGTGTAGATGGGCTTAGCTGGATAAGAAGTGGGTTACTGGGCTGTGTGTAAACAAGAGGCTTTGAAGCTTTAAAAATAAATCCTAAATCTGCTCCATCCTTTTTGCATTTATGGATAAGGCACTCTGAAATTAAATCCATTTCTGGTCCATTTCAAACATAGAGAGTGGCTAACCATCCCGATGTGAAGATACTTCCAATTGAATGCCTCACTAGGAAAGGCTAGTATGTCAGTTATTGATGGTGGAAATTCATAATTCATCTAGTTGGTGATAATGTTGAAGTAAAATTTCAATAGGTTGTTTAATACACGTCTTACATACTGAATGTATATATCTTGCAATACCCAGATATTCATTGGTATACTTGTGTTAGGTCTGACACTGTCAGTACTTGAGCTGACAGGCTATTCATCACATTGCTAAGTCGCAGCATTACATTCTCCCCGCTATTATGACAGCCACATTATTCATGAGGATTAGGGCCAACCACACGGGCCCTTGTGCATCCGCACAAGTTCCAGCTCCAGCTCCCTGTTCTCTCCATTACCAAAAAGAAGGGCTATCTGCATGACAGAATGCACACTGTGCATGTTGATGATTCTCTGGCCGCCTGAAGAATTCTTTTTTATAGAGGAGAGGGTGAGGCAGGAGATAAAGAGGCACTGTACCAACTCTCCTGAGAAAGCCACATAATAAAGTGCTGCAGCATTTTAATACACAAAGAGGTGGAGAGATACAGTTCTTGGGGCACAGCTCGATTCAGATGTTAATAACCAGATATCAATTTGTATGTGCACTTGTTTTTCTCAGGCAAATAATATAATAATTTATATTAAGATAATTTTCTTTGGATTCACCTTTCCAGATTAATTACTGTGGTACAATATGGTACCATGATGGGTTTAACAGAATAGTATTGATGCCTAAAATAACTCTATATTTTAATGCATATATATTTCGGTAGTTATTGCATAACATGCCTATGGACTTTTCCTCTTTAAGTAAAAAATTATGTTAAATTAGGTTGTTTTACTTGTAAATGGGGAAAATGTATATCTTAGATCAGGTAACTTTCTTATATCACCTCTCTTACATTTTGTAATGAGGGAGACCCGGAAGCACTGGTGGAATCCATGTGCGGAGTTTATTAACAAATCCAAATCACAGGGCAGAGACAAAACTATAAAACAGGCAATGGTCAGGGCAAGGGGCAAACAATCAACAAACGTTAAGCAGGCAATGGTCAAACACAAGATCAGGCAGGAATCAGGCAAAAAATCCAAAAGGGGTAATCCAAAACACATGAAACAGTAAACAGGCAGAATTATACACAAGTTAACACTCCAATGGTAAACCCTCAGTATGCAGACGTAGGCTGGCAATACTTCGCAATGAAACATGGTAGTCCAGTTATATAGTTATATAGTCCAGAACAGGAAATGAGGCAACAGGAAACAGGAACAGGAAGCAGAGGGAGCAAACAGTCAATACTCCGGTGAGGGCTCCCTCTGCTGGCGTGGCAGAGCAGGGCGTGACGTTACAGAATCCCCCCTCCTAGGAGCGACTCCTGGCGCTCGACGTGGACGTCCCTGTGGTCGTGGTGCTGGACGGTCGGGTCTGGCTCAGTGAAACTCCTCCAAAAGCGTGGGATCCAGGATATCATGGGCAGCTACCCAGGATCTCTCCTCAGGACCATAACCCTCCAAGTCCACCAAGTATTGGAGCTAGCCCCCTCTGCGTCGGGAATCTAGTTTGCTCACCCTATATGCAAGACTTCCATCAATGTCCAAGGGTGGCGGCGGTTCTTGCACTTTCCCATGTGAAGCATAAAAATGAAGGAGAGATCCTATAGTTAGCAGAAAGCTCTAATTGGTATGTGGGCCTACATACCTGCTGCTCACGACTACAGTAGCTCTGTAAGTAACGTGCAATCTCCTGATTGAGTCTCTCAACTTGACCGTTGGACTGGGGGTGGTAGCCAGATGTGAGACTGATATTGATGTCCAGGTGTAAAACTTGAGAGGTGAATAGACTCCCACGGTCAGACACAATGTCCTCTGAAATGCCATAATTGCAGAAAACTTGGTGGAAAAGAGCTTGGGCAGTCTCCATGGCTGTGGGAAGACCTTTCAAAGGGATTAGTTTGCAAGACTTGAAAAAACGATCAATAATGACCAGAATCGTAGTGAATCCTTCCGAAAGAGGCAGATCCGTAACAAAGTCAATAGACAAATGTGACCATGGTCATTGTGGAATGGGAAGAGGTTTCAGCAGTCCAGCAGGTAAGTCTTTGGGGGTCTTAAATGTAGCACACACCTGGAAAGACTTGACATAGTTTTGAACATCTCGTGACAAAGAAGGCCACCAAAAAGAGTTTTGAATCAAATGGATAGTTCTTGAAATACCTGGATGGCCCGAGCTCAACGAGGTGTGGATCCACTGCATCACACAAAGACGTAGGTCAGCAGGTACTTAGACCTTGTTTGGTGAGCAATTGGACGGTGATGGTTCTTGGCCCTGAGCACGTTGGATCTCCTCCATTATATCCCATAAAAAAGGGGCTAGAATGACTGAAGGAGGTAATATGGGTTCTGGGGGTAATGACTTGATGTGAGGATCATGGCATCTAGAGCGGGCATCAGCTTTAACTCTAGCTGCGTCGAAAAGCTTTGGGAATGCCTCCAGCATTTATGCGCTCTGAATTACATGTAAAATCCATCCAACGGGGGCGATACGTCACAGACAGGGTAACGTCACGACCAGGAAGCTTAAAAGCACATGCGCTGAGCAAACCGGTAACTTCTGTCATTCAGCAAAGCGCTCCGTGTGAAATTTGTCTGTCTATGCATTGTTTATCTGTCTAGACAAAGGGGGTAGAGCATAACACTTAACTTTGTAGACCGTGTGTTTTTCCTCACCCGCGATAGAAATATTACCCATGGGGAGATACACGCGGTTCATGTGTCGTGTGTCACCTCTTGAGGGAGCTGACTGCCTGCTTGTGAGCGGGTCTCAATGCAATCGCTTTGCTCCCGGAAGGCTCTCTTCGAGGAGAGAGCCTCCGCTAGCGTTGCTCGGGAACGAAGCACGCTCAGTCACCTCTCGAGGGAGCTGACTGCCCGCTTGGGAGTGGGTTTCAATGCGTTCGTTTTGCTCCAGAAATCTCTCTTCAAGGAGAGAGCCTCCACTAGCGTTGCTCAGGAGCGAAGCAGGCGCAGTTACCCCTCGGGGGAGCTGACTGTCTGCTTGCGAGCGGGTCTTAATGAGAGAGTGAGAGAGCTTTTGCCAGCGTTCATCGCAGCGCTTGCCCCGCTTGCCGAGGCAGAGTGGTGGCTGTGCTCATGGCACGACCCTCTGCCCCTCGTTCGCTGATGAAGCGGACGTAAAGAGCGTCAATGAGTCCTCAGTCCCCGCAATGGGAGGAGTTTTGGAGGTTGTTACTTTGGCTGTGGCTGAATTGAATCTCCACACTGGAGCCTACCGTCTTTCTAAATTGCTTTTGCTAAACCATACTCGGCCTGTATCTATGTATACGGGTATAAGGCGATGCCCTGGATTGATCAGACGCTAACTGCTCTCTGTCTCCTGACATGGCATCGGTCTTAAATCTCTGGCTCTGCTCTCCAAGCCGCTGCACAATGCAGTGCTGAGGGGCAGGGGGGACACAGTGCCTTCCTGTACACCATGTGTCACAGGCATACCAAGCCGACGTGCTAAAAGAGATCGATGAGGGCGAGGGTCTCATGTTTGAGAACGTGTTAGAACCGCCTTTGGCCAGATAACAGTGCCCCCAGTGTTTGCCAATTTCAGCAAGCTTGGGGGAAGCGCTACCTCTACGGAGGTCCCTGGTGAGTTTAAACCGGAAGTTCCCTGCAGGGTTGCTTTTACAGGGCACCGGTCTATTCAACCCAAAAATGCCAGAGACCAGTCTCGAGAGACTGGTTCCCTTAGAGACCATCTGGCAGCCTAGGAAAGGCTACCACACGTCTTAATGGGCCCTGCGCACAGTAGAACTAGGCTACAGAATTCATTCTATCACCATCCACCTACTTTTGGCGGGGTTCTCTCCAGCGCTGGATTAGTGGATCCAGCGCAGGCTCTGGTTATGGGGCAAGAAGTACAAACTCTCCTGAGGAAGAGGCCATTGAGGTGGCCCCTCCTCAGCAGTAAGAGTTAGGGCTCTACAGCTGTAACTTTTTTTGCTCCCTAGAAGGATGGAGGGTTGCGTCCTTTTTTAGATCTGTGTCTCCTGAACCACTCAGTCATGAGACTGAAGTTCAAGATGCTGACTGTGAAACAGATCGTGTCCCAAATCAGGTCAGAGGACTGGTTTGTCACAATTTTCATATACCCATCCTTCCTCAACACAGGAAGTTCCTGAAGTTTGCTTTCAGGGGCGAAGCTTACCAATATCGGGTTCTTCCTTTCGGCCTAGCACTCTCACCCCTTACTTTCACTAAAGTTGTGGATGCAGCATTCGCTCCCCTGCGACACCAGGGCATCCGCATACTCAATTATATCGACGATTGGTTGATATTAGCTCACTCAGAGCAGGTGATAGTTCGGCATTGAGATGTCGTTCTAAACCACATGAAACAGTTGGGGTTCAGACTCAACACAGAGAAAAGTGTGCTTCTCCAGCACAGAAAACAACTTATCTGGGTGTAGTTTAGGATTCGACCATGATGCGGGCACATCTGTCTCCTGCTCGAGTAGTTGCGATCCTAAGTACAGTCACGAGAGTCAAAGAAGGCCAGTCACTCACTGAGAAGCAGTTTAACAATTGCTGGGTCTCATGGCAGCTGCGTCCAATGTGATTCCATTCTGGTGTGCTGCACAGGAGGCCCTTACAGTGGTGACTGAAAACCAAGGGGTTTTTCCCAGAGGGGAAATCCTTCCGCAATCAAGGTCAGGGGGCGCTGCCTTCGGGCTTAGATACATGGAAGAAACCTTGGTTCCTCACTCAGGGCCCGGTACTGGGAGCTCTTTGCCGCCGTGTCTCACTTGCGACAGATGCATCCCTCACTGGTTAGGGAGCGGTCATGAGTGGCCGCCCTGCCCTTGGTCTGTGGAGAGATCTCCACCTTTCTTGGCACTTATATTGTCTGGAGATGTTAGCAGTATTCTACGCTCTCAGGCATTTTCTACTCAGATCTGAGAAGACAGCATGTGTTAGTTCGCACCAACAATACAGCTGTGGTATCTTACATCAATCACCAAGGAGGTCTGCGCTGGCGCCCTCTTTACAAGTTGGCGCACCGGATCCTTGTGTGGTCCCAGGGAAAGCTCCTCTCACTGAGAGCGGCTTATATCCCTGGGCATCTTGATGTAGGAGCAGACATCCTGTCGAGGCAGGGGCCAAGGCCCGGGGAATGTTGCTTCACCCCGAAGTGGTGAAGCAGATATGGAGAATCTTTGGGCAAGCCCAAGGGGACCTCTTCATCTCTCAGCGCAATGTCCCCTTTGGTTCTCTCTAGCTCATCCAGCTCCTCTGGGGCTGGATGCCATGGTACAGACTTGGCCGAGGCTTCGTCTGTACACCTTCCCCCTGATCGCTCTGCTCCTGGGAGTTCTGGAGAGAGTCCACCAGGACGCGGTATCTGTGCTCTTAGTGGCCCTGTTCTGGCCGAACCGAGCCTGGTTCTCGGATCTCATGGCTCTCCTGGATGGCTTGCCTGGGGAGATCCCCTTGAAGGGGGACCTTCTATCTCAGGCAGGGGGCGCCATTGTGCACCCCTGCTGAGAGCTGTGAGGCGGTGGGTAGTGCCCCTGAGGGGGCACAACTTGTAGCCTCTGGTGTCTCAACTAAGGCTGTTCAGACCATCCTCCCATCCAGAGTTCCCTCTACGAGGAAACTGTATGCCCTGAAGTGGAAACTCTTGCAGAGAGACCGCCAGCTGGACCCAAACTGTGCCATTAACGCAGTTTTGGAGTTCTTGCAGGGAAGGTTCTCTGCAGGGCTGGCTAGCTCGCTCCACCATGAAGGTCTTTGTGGCGGCTATATCGGCTTACCACGCTTCAATTGGTGCTTATACAGTGGCCAGACACCCCCTGGTTACACGTTTCCACCGAGGTGCACTGAGGCTGAAGCCCCAGGTACGATCTCGCGTCCCTCCGTGGGACCTGGCTGTGGTACTACAGGCCCTTTGTGCTCCACCTTTTGAGCCCATTGCGGAAATATCAGATCACTTTTCGGCCAACACGGCCTTCTTATTGGCCATCACTTCTCTGAGGAGAGTGGGTGACCTCCAGGCCCTTCTCTGGCCCATTCTTATTTGGACTTTGCGCCCGGTTTGGCCAAAGCCTTTTTTACCCGAGACCAGGTTCTGTCTCTAGGTTTCCTCTACCACACTGCGGCTGGTCATACTACAGGCCTCCTGTCCTCCTCCCTTCCAGGAAAACGATCAGCAGAAGCTTAACTGTGTGTGTGTGTCTAGTGCGAGCATTGGACACATACGTCACTGGACTACTGATGCTACTCGCATCTCATTTGAGTCCTCTGGTATTCCCCCACTTAAGGGGACCAAGGCTCACTCTACTCGAGGTACCCACTCTACCTCTAAGGCCTTTTATGCTGGTGTCCCAATTCAGGACATCTGCAACACTGTGGGACGGTCCACTCCCTTAACCTTTTTGGGGCACTTTGGCCTCGATATCCAAGCCGCTCCTGGCTCTTCTGTCCTCATGCCTTGATTGTGCAATTTCAAATAGGAGGCAGGGGAACCTTCAGTCTGGTGAAGTGGGCATCTCGTTCCCAAAGCATTTCGATGCAGCTCGAGCTCCTGAAAGGGAACGTCTCAGGTTATGTATGTAACCCAGGTTCCATGAAGAGAACGAGACGCTGCGTCCCCGGCCATACTTCCGGTACCCCCACCTGCGCTTGCTTCATTCCTTTTCGAAGCTACCGGTTTGCTCAGCCCATGTGCTTTTAAGCTTCCTGATCGTGACGTCACCCCATCTGTGACGTATCGCCCTCGTTGGATGGATTTTACATGTGATTCAGAGCACATAAATGCTGGAGGCGTTCCCAAAGCATCTCGATGCAGTGTCTCTTTCCTTCAGGGAACCTGGGTTACATACGTAACCTGATACGTTTTTGCTGCCAGGACGGTAAGTAATGGTAAATTGAAATCTTGTAAAAAACAGAGCCCACCTTGCTTGTCTCGGATTCAGTTTCTTGGCTCACTTAATGTACTCCAGATTCTTGTGATCCATAATAATTTGGAAGGGGTGGACTGCTCTCTAGAACCAATGTCTCCACTCAGAAATCGCTTCCCTTATTGCCAGGAGTTCCTTGTTGCCCACATCATAGTTTCTCTCTGCTTGAGTGAGTTTTCTAGAAAAATAGGCAAAGGGATAGAGTTTACCTGGTGTTCTATGATGTTGAGAGAGAACGGCTCCCACTCCAAAGTTTGATGCATCCACCTCCACTACAAACGGAAGGTTAGGATCTTGGTGTTTCAATACAGGGGCAGTAGTGAAACTCTGCTTGAGGTTAGTGAAAGCCTTCTCTGCTTCAGGATTCCAGGTGATCTTTTTGGGGTTCCCTTTTAAAAGAGAGGTTAGTCGAGCAGCAATCAGACTACAGTTTCTAATGAATCTACGATAGAAATTGGCAAAACCCAAGAAACATTGCAAATCTTTAATAGACACAGGTTGAGGCCTGTGTGACTGCATGAACTTTACTGTTATCCATTTCCACCCCCTGGTGGCTAATATTATATCCCAGGAATGTAGTCTGTTTAACATGAAATTCACACGTTTCTGCCTTGACATAAATGATTCTTGAGTAGGCGTGCCAATACAGTTTTTACCTGTTAAACATGTTCTTCTTCAGTCTTAGAATAAATGAGAATGTCATCAATGTATGCTACCACACAATAGTTTAGAAGGTCTCTGAAGATCTAATGAATGACTGAAAGACTGCAGGGGCGTTAGCAAGACCAAAAGGCATAACAAGGTACTCATAATGACCTCTGGATGTCAAAAAAGCAGTTTTCCACTCGTCGCTTGCCTTAATTCTAATAAGGTTATATGCACTCCTTAGGTCAAGCTTCTTATAGATCGTAGCTTCACGTAGTTGTTCAAGGGCTAATGGGACCAGAGGGAGAGGGTAACGGAATTTTACTGTTACGTTGTTCAAACCTCTATAGTCGATGCATGGTCTTAATCCTCCATCTTTCTTCTCCACGAAGAAGAAGCCTGTGGCCGCTGAAGAGGTAAAGCGATGGATAAAACCTGAATTCAATGCCTCTTCAATGTACTCCTCTATTGCTTGGGTTTCAGTGTGAGATAATGGGTACACTTTGCTTCTTGGTGGCATGGCATTAGGTAGCAAGTCAATGGCACAATCCCAGGATCTGTGGGGTGGTAACTGAGCGGCCTTTTCTTTACTGAAAACCTCTTGAAATGATGAGTAGCAGTTAGGTATGTGAGTTTTGCTCTGGGTGTCAGGACTTTCTATGTGGTGAGACAATGTTTGGAGGGTATAGAGTTTAAACAATGAGCGTTACAAAATTCTGACCAAGATTCAAGCTCGTTGTTGTGCTAAGAGATAATGGGGCTCTGACGAGCTAACCATGGGTGACCCAGAATAATTTCATATTTTGGTGTGTTTGGACATGAAAAGAAATGTTCTCACGCTGAAACAGGCCAATTTGGAGGGTTAATGGTACTGTTTGGGAGACGATACCTGCACTGATGGGAACTTCATTGACTGCGTGGACCTGGTTTGGTGGGATACATGGTACGGTTGGAATGTTGTATTTGGTGACCAGTTCCTGATTGATAATGTTCAATGCGGCTACTGAGTCAATGAACGCTGTCGATTCAAAAGAAGTTGATGCAGAAGTGACCTGGATACACAACTGAAAAGCATGATTAGTGAGTGGAGTCAATGTTTCACTCACCCGAGCAGTAGAGGTGGTAGGTGTCCCGGTTTTCCTTGGGCATGAGGAATTGCGGTGGCCTGGTTCTCCGCAATAAAAGCAAAGCCTTAACTGCCTGCGACATAATTTTTCTCCCTCAGAGAGCTTAGCCAGACCAATCTGCATGGGTTCCTGGTAAATTGGCTGGGTATCTTGAACTGTGAGTGACTGAGTAGTTTGAGGTGCCTGATTTCTCTTGGGAGTGTTACGCATAGGATTATCAACATGAATTGCGATAGTAATGAAATCATTTAAATCCAAATCTTCTCCTTTGCATGATAGTTCAGACTGCAGGTCTAATGACAAACTTGATTAATTTGAAGCGTGTAGAGACGTCCTTGCCCCCGCAGGATACTCGAATACTTCACGTAGTTGCTTTACAAAATAACTGTAGTCAGCACGAAATCTGTAATCAGAATCCCAGACTGCTGCAGCCCACTCATTTGCTTTCCCACTCAGTAGTGATAACATGAACATACATTTTTTTGTCATCAGATCGAAACGAATCATCATGAGTAGCAATATAAATCTCAACTTGCCTTATGAAGCCTCTCACGTGCTCTGCAGTTCCGTCAAACTTCTCGGGCAAGCGAAATTTACCGTTGAAGATGTTGGTGCCGGAAGAGAGCAGATGTAATATGTGAGATGTTCGTTGGCTGCCTGTAACTTCGTGATTTGCTCCTGGTAGCCCTTAAGCATCTCACTTTGGTGGGCGAGTGCACTCTGGAGCTGGGTAACCTCCGCTGGATTCTGGTAAGGCGAAGTATTCTGTAACGAGGGAGACCCGGAAGCACTGGTGGAATCCATGTGCGGAGTTTATTAACAAATCCAAATCACAGGGCAGAGACAAAACTATAAAACAGGCAATGGTCAGGGCAAGCAGCAAACAATCAACAAACGTGAAGCAGGCAATGCTCAAACACAAGATCAGGCAGGAATCAGGCAAACAATCCAAAAGGGGTAATCTAAAACATGTGAAACAGTAAACAGGCAGAATTATACACAAGTTAACACTCCAATGGTAAACCCGTAGGCTGGCAATACTTCGCAATGAAACATGGTAGTCACATGGCTTATATAGTCCAGAACAGGAAATGAGGAAACAGGAACAGGAAGCAGAGGGAGCAAACAGTCAATACTCCGGTGAGGGTTCCCTCTGCTGGCATGGCGGAGCAGGGCATGCCGTTACACATTTTCACCATTTTAAAACATGCCTTAACACTTTTTGCCTTAACTAGTATATTCTAAATGACCATGCAGTGTGAGGAACACATTTTAGAAAGTACACATATATTTTATGTACTCTTTTATTATGATGTCCGAAAGGCTGAATGTGTGGCAATTAAAAAAACAGCCAAAAGTTAGAAAGAGTTTTAGATGGAGTACCACAAACCACAGCTTGCCAAAAGTATTGCATGTCACCTGCCATTTGCCACCTTGTTTGCTTACTGTTGTTATTTATTCTACAAATTCTCAAATTCATTATGGTGTGACCTTAAATTTGTGATCTGCCTTCTTGGTTGTTAGTCACCTTACTGTGGCTTTTGCTGCTTGTTTTGGGTTCTTAATCCAATGGGTTCTTTGGGGTCTTAATCTAGATAAAATGTAGTTATTGACATGATATATTTTTAGCAAATGTTTTCTTCTTGCCACTATGTCAGATTTATGAGGTATACATACAATTTCCCCATTTGCCCTTTCTTCTGTTGAATGTTAACTGTAACCCTGTTATATTTAGGTTTAAATTACACACAATATTAGGTTGATGTAATTATAAACAGTATTATGTCAGCAGAACTCATCCAAATAAAGTTTGAAACTTAAAAGGTTTAATTAAATCAATAAATTAGAATTTTTAACTTGAACTAGTGCCTTAATAAAGTAGTGCTAACAGACGTACTGAATTACTTTTAATAGTGTACTACATTTTTTTAAGTGATGTTTGTTTATTAAGAGAAGATTTAATGATGGATACTTTTATTAAACAAATAATTAAGTTCAGGTAAGGAAATACCATATTTCAACTGTCCCCAAAAGTGTATTGTGTATTACAGTATCAGCTAAATAACTAAGAAAGACTAGATTGAGATTTTAATATGCTAATATGTTGTAATATATCACATATCCAATTACTATATTTAAATTTAAATAGAATATAGAATAGAATATCTAATGCAGCAGTTTATCTTTGCACCAGTTTTGACATGAATCAACATGGATTTTAACAAGCTACACTAAACCCTTAATGCGATACACTACAGTACATGCATGGCCAGATAACCTTCTATTTCACAGCAATGTGAAAGGAAATAACATCATAACAGTTGGAAAATTAGGAAAACATTTCTGTCTTTCATAGAATCTGTCTTTCAAAAGCTACCATGAAAGTGCAGGCTAGAGTTGAAAAAGGTAACAAACAAGGTGTTGGAGATTTGTTGCTCTTTAGACTCCCTCTTAAGTGGTAATAGGATAACTCTGGACATACCCTCACACTTGACCCCTAGGTGAGGCAGAAAAGGCCTGCTTTGTTGACAGCAATTGGGTCCTATGTGCCTTACCGTAATGAAGTGACCTGAAATAATGAAAAGCTCTCTGCTTTGCTCGGATGATATTTGCTGGGATTCTGAATCAGTTCACAGTTCATTTCATTGTTTGCCTCTGATGAGATCTCTGTTATCTGATAAAATTTAACAGCCATTACCGGCTCTAGAGGTTGGCTGACTGCTCGTAACAGAAATCCTAATGTTCAAAATGTGAATGAACCAAATGTGAATTTTTGGCAAAAATCAATGTCAGAATTGTGCGCTTTAATCTTGCCTTTGATGACAGTAAGGGCTTGCCCCATGCAGGCTCTTCTAGATACACAGGGCCCTAATGTGGCTGGACGTGTCTCAGACAGGTCATTAATCAGAGGGGTGACAGATACCTCTCCTCATTCATAGGCAGAAAGATGAGTGGGGAGAATAAAGTGGCTGATGCTTTCTCAAGAGCCCTTATTGTGAATTAACTCTAACTGATTAAATGGCAACATCTGAAACTCATCTGTACAAATTGTTCTGTCCTGTGGTTCTTCCCTGTGTAGGTGTTGATTTCCCCCTTTGTATTATTGGCCTTTGGTGATTGTATAATTCACCAAGTAAATTAATAGATTGTATAAATTCACTTTGGTGATTGTATAATTGTATAGTTGTTGTATAATAATGATCAAAGAACACCATGGAAACTTGTTTATTATTGGCAGAGGGCATTCGTTATAAATACACAAATGTTTGGTAAAAGGGACTAGTTTCCAACAATAATACAATCATTTTAAAAGACATTTTGAACACTTGATTCCATATCCTGTGCTATTCTTAAATAGTTTACTCAATTTTATTCTAAATTTCATTTTAATTTAAGTACATATATCATCTACATCCCTTTCTTATACCATAACAAATGTTCTCTAGTTACATTCACATTCTTTGCAACAAACAAATTGTCACGAACTCACTTGCCACGCCCACTCTGTTACGTTCCCAGTCGCCGGAGTTATGATTGCCATCACCTGCTGTACATCATCAAACTCATCAGCCGCACCTGTTCGTCATCAGAGACTGCCTCATAAATGAACACATCAGCACCACTAATCGTCCGGCCTCGTCAACATGTTGCAGAGGCCGGCTGGTATTGTATGCTGATTTCCAGTTCATATACTAACCTGTGTGCCCTAGCCCTAGCCCTAGCCCAAGCCCAAGCCCAAGCCCAAGCTCCAAGCTCCAGTTTTGCTGAGGTGTGTGTCCTTTGTTCCTGGTTTCTCCGCTTGCCATTCTCCCTCACCTAGGGAAAGAAACTATCTCCATTCTCCCTCGCCATCCTACAGAACAAAGGAACCAAGAAAACCCCGTCAAATCCACGATCCTAAACACTAAGCAAATCCAAGTTTCCATTACTTACCTGTTCCTACATTCCCTGTCTACTTGCCTGTGTATTTCAATAAACCTGTCTATTTTACGCTTCACCCTTGTGTCCGCGTTTGTTACACAAATAAGATCACATGAGACGGGTCAGTTTTTTTTTTATTTATATAGCGCTTTACAAAATATTGAATTGCTTCAAAGCAGCTTTACATATGATGCAAAATTAAACACAGAAAACAAAAAAAGAATACAATAAATAATTAAAACTAATTAGGGATACTAGGTTTGTAATTGGATTACAAATAAAGAGTTGACTAAACTGATGAAACCTACCACATATCTGGACTATTTGAACGAATGGGTATGCATTAGAAATACTTATCAAGGAACCAAAACTCCAATGATGTATAGATGGAGAAAAAACCTTAGGAGAAACTGGGAGGGCCAGTTCTCCTCTGGGGCATTAAAGCTCCAATATGTAACTTTTTTGGCTAAAAACAGAGAGCTGATTATACTGATTTATAATTATATATTGATTTAAAAACTGTTGGGTCTGATTTTGTGACAATAATGTGCCTGGATATCATGAACCAATGTTTGAATTATCCAAGCCATGTGTCTTTAGATAAGAAATAACAAACCCAAGCCTTGCCCTTACATAAGCCTTAACCTGATTTATGAATTTATTTTTTGAAATTGTAAAGTGTTGCTTCAGATTGTCTTGCGGGAAACACTAATTCAGTTTCTTTTGATCACCAGTTGGGAATGGGTATGAAATTGTATCCTTATCATTATACAGAAACGTTGGTGTTTAAATGTCTGAAAAAGCTTTAAAGCTACTTTAAACTACTTCTTTAAGCTACTTTTTACTGCATTAAAGCTACTGTCACAAGTGAACTGTGTAGGAAGGAGCAAAATGATGTAGAATCCTTTCAAAAGGCTTTAATATAAACAATCCACAAGACAGGGAGAACAGGCAGGAACACACGAACACTCAAAGTAACGTTAATCTCGGAACCCAAGACACTGAACTGAAACAACTTTTAAAGGACACTAATGGAAACAGACAGGTGATGGTGATTAAACTAAACAAGAACAGGAAAACCAAAAATGGGCACACAAGAGAAACCAAACAGAAAGTTCACAGGGGTGTGACATTACTCCCCCCTCCTAGAAGGTGCCACCTCACACTGTAGAAGACTGGATGGAGGGGACTTAGATGGTGGACAAAGGAGTGGATGTGATGTGGAAAACAAAAGGAAGTCGGACTCCGGGGAGGAGGTGTAGAGTGTGGTCGTGAGGCCACATGGGGGTCAGGAGCCATCTGGATTGTAACAGCCTCAGATATGACTTGGAGAGTGGGGGGTAACCAACACTACCCACCGGGGGGC
>JAZGTK010004658.1:0-24013 GCA_036877625.1 Ambastaia sidthimunki
TATACATACACACACATTTGCTGGTGTTTCTAGCCAACAGTAAACACCTTTTGTTAGTAAGTAATGTGCATAACTGCCAAACAGAGTCATATAGGTTGGCTCAGTGTCCGAAATCCGATTACCATGACAACAAAGGTTTGTTTACAAAAGATTACATTAGGTTACTCAGTACAGGACAGGAAATAGTTGTACTTGTCGAAACCCATTTGAAAGGCAGCAATCTGGCAGAACGAATACCCAAAACAAACCCTTAAAACATTTATCAATGTAATTGTGTTTGTCATAATAATTAAACTAAAGAAACAAGAGCAGGAAGAGCTTTATGAAGTTATCAGTTTACAAGACAAAACAACCCAACATAATTATATTTCTCTAGTACCTGCTCTGATGGTTTTCAGTCCATGCACCTGGAGACCCAACTGTAGTCAAACTCAGTTTGGATTAGCTGTTCAATTAGATTGGGAGATATTCTCTGCAGGACAATGTGGGAGCAATATTGAAAACTTGGTTTAATTTACCTCTTGATTATTATGTCAGTGGTTCTAAACTCCAGTCCTGGGAACCCATCACACATTTTGTATTTCACCCTTTTCTGATGCACTCAGTTCAGGTTGTGGAGCTCAAATAATGAGGTTGTGTTGAATAAAGAAATATTAATTGTCCAGTGTTGTACCTTTTATTGTCATTTTCTATTTCTTGACATGTCATGATAAATTTACTCCAATCCCAGCATTTCATAACTGTCCTGGGTGGAGTGTTAATTTTATGATGAGGTGTTTGAGTCATCCTGGTTTGTATCCACCATTAGCCATGTTTTTACAGGGAGTGTTTGACAAACTCATCCAGTGCGATACTTGTTTGGACAGAATAATACCAGGATTACTTCCATTCTTAACATTTAAGAAACACCAAGCTTTATAACTATAAGCTTTATAACTTTATAAGAATAGTTTACTAATGTAAACTTGGTGGCAGCCTAAATTTTGGTGGCCTAATCTCACATAAGCCTCTGTAGTTAGTGTAATAAATTGAGCAACTACAGTTTAAAATGTTGTTCTTGTAGTTTTTACAACCTAAAATTGTAAGCTGGGAAAACAGGACAATATTCCCAAATGTCCCTTCCCGACAATAGCCCTAATTCCAGGTGCCGGCCAGCACTTTTCTTTATGTGCTTATACTTCATGTGTTTGGTTTCAGTGGTTCTGATTGGAGAATCTGGTGTGGGCAAGAGCAACCTGCTGTCCCGTTTTACCAAGAATGAATTTAATCATGACAGCCGCACAACCATCGGAGTGGAGTTCAGCACCAGAACCGTACAGCTGAACGGTATCGCCATCAAAGCTCAGATCTGGGACACTGCCGGGCTTGAGAGATACCGGGCCATAACGTCTGCGTAAGTTACTCCTGACGCACCCAACAGATGAAGCTGCTAAACAAATTCATTAGCTGTAGTATTTCAAATGTCTTTATATGCAAATACATTTTTGACTATATTTAAACTTCCATTCATGTATTTGAGAATAATGTAGCAAAGCATGTGGCACAACCTGTTGCTATACGGCTAATCTCTCACCTTCTGTTGTAGAAACTCTTGTTGTCACTGATGCAGCGGTTATGTGACAATAGATGTTATGACAGTCATGCACTTACAGTGAATGTTGTCATCTGAGAGGCGTGCACTGCTTTCTGTGTTTCAGATATTATCGTGGAGCCGTTGGAGCTCTTCTGGTCTATGATATTTCAAAGCACTTGACGTATGAAAGCACCGAGCGGTGGCTGAAGGAACTCTTCGATCATGCAGATCCTCACATCGTGGTGATGCTTGTGGGCAACAAAACGGACTTGGCAGCCGTTCGATCTGTTCCCACAGAGGCTGCAAAGGACTTTGCAGGTATTTATTTTTAAATCTTAGGAGTTACGTTCACCCACAAGCTGTCATTGTTTACTAGTGCATGTTTAAAGAATGTGTTTCTTGTTTTATTCTATGGAGCACACAATTCAGAATATAATACAGCAAAACCTATAACTTTGAGAACTTTTACAGAAAACCTAATAACTTTGAGAACTTTTACAGAAAACCTAATAACTTTGAGAACTTTTACAGAATGTTAGCCAATGTTCTGGGAGCATTTCCCGTTAGCTGGGTAAATACATAATAAAGGGTCAACCTTTAAAGGACCCCAATTTATACATGATCATAACTCTTTGTCTTTTAGAAAAAAATGGTCTTCTGTTCTTGGAAACTTCAGCTTTAGAGTCAACAAATGTTGAAGCTGCATTCAACACTGTCCTTACAGGTAGATACTGTTTATTCTGAACACATCACATTATGTTTACATACATTTACAAGACCATCATAACTGCGGTTCCATTGTTTCTCTGTTTCTCGCAGAAATCCATAAAAAAGTCAACAGTAAAGAAGTGACTCGTGGATCTATAAGTGCGGTGACATTGTCCCAGCATAAAACTCCAACAGCTGAGACACAGGAGGAGAGGAAGCCATGCTGTAGGAACATCTGATGGGACGTTCCTGATGGAGGCAATGGAAGGAGTTATGAGGGTCCTCATGGACTTGTGAATTCAGCATGAACTGCAGAGCTCGGGACCCTGTGTCTGCCTGCTCTTCATCAGAAAGTGTGTGAACTCATTTCATGGCTGAAACTGCCATATGTGTATTCTTAAAGCTGCAATCTGTAACTTTTTAGGTTAAATTAACAAAAAGCAGTTATTAAGCAAATACATAAAGGCTGTTCAAAACGCTCTCCGATTTTGCAGGTGATGTAAGGTTGACTTCCACATATGTAATGAAAAGAAGTTACAGATTGCAGCTTTAATATTTAAATTAAAAGGCATTTTTGTATGTTTGTCAGGTTTGACGAGAAAAAAATGCCAATTTTAGATAATTTAAATATATTTTCTTCATGATTCCTCTTATTTCTTTGCAAATTGAGGACATTTTTGCTTCTGATTGTATTATTTATGAAATGTCCTTGATAAACATCCCAATCAAATTTTTGTTTTACATTATTGTAATTAGCAAATCAATTAGTCTTGAGTTTATCAGTTTATTAAGACAAATTCATGCACACAGTTCTGCATTATTTATCACACACAAACAAAATAATGGGCCATAAACCACAAAAATTAGAAAATATTCTGTGTTCATTTTTATTATTAAAAGCTGATATTTTGTGTAGTGAAAATGTGAGCAGAGTGCTATTTTCTTTATTTTCATAAACCATAATAAACTCATTAGTGTCATTTTGGGGGACAGCTGTGGCCTACTAGTAAGTATTTTAGGCTTGTAATCAGAAGGTTGCTGGTTTGCAGCTGAAGTGCCCCTGAGCAAGACACCCAACCCTTCATTGCTGCCCACTGCCCTCGGTGTGTGTGTGTGTGTGTGTTCACTCCTCACCAGTGATGGGTTAAATGCAGAGGGCACATTTCGTGTATGGTGACAAAACTTTTTAATTTTTATATTGAGTATTAAGTACAAAAGGTTATTAAACATTTTCACTGATATTGCCTGTGTTAGAAAACATACACAGTTGACATTATACGGGGTAAACTGTCACAATGGAAATTGCCATTAAACAGCTTGTTATACATGTACACTTCAGCAGAAAAGACCCTTGCTTTACTTAATACTTAAGTAACTGTATGATTCAAATATTTCTGATTGAATTTAAATTAAAGGGTCACGTGAAGGTGTTTAGTTCAAAAGAAAAAAGGAAATTAATCATCAACGGATCCTACGTGGCATTTCCGGTCACGGCACTTCCTGTGAGTGTGAAACACGAGTGAGGTCACAGCTGCGGAATGTGAGAGTTCACCTGACGCACACGTGTTTTATTCATAATTAAAGTTATTTTTGTCATGCACTGATACTCCATCTTTTAATTATACTTTGTGTTTTACCTTTAATAATAAAATGAATTTTAATACGCGCTTACATCGCTGTACTTCGCGTTACCTTTTCCTCGCAATTACACACCTGTACGGAAGCCCTGCCCCCGAACGCAATTCATTGGTCCTTGCAGGGACATTCGCATGAATGACGTGCTCACAGACCAATAAGATCACAGCGGAGGCGGTCCTACAGTTGGTACCATGACGTGTTTGCTGGCGTTGAAATGAAGCGAGAACAGGGCGAAACCTGCGTCAGTCAACACCGTGTTAAAGTTAAAATCTCTAAACAGCGGAGTTATTTCATTATAAAGCTGCATTGTGTATGAAAACGAACAATATTACAGGATTTTATTTATGTGTTTTTTATGGTTTTTAAGCGTCTTCCTGACGTACGGCGCACGCGCTTAATGAGGCGCTCGTGATCAGCTGGCTCGTCTCATGGCCAAAGTTTCCTCGACTTTGCGATAAATATACTTTATTATACCTCATACTTTATTAAACATACTTTATTATTAAGCTGCTAAGAAGATTAAAGTCATGGCGGGCAGAGAAGACGAATATGATTATCTCTTTAAAGGTGAGTTTCACGTCACTAGACAGGTGAACGTCTTCCTGATTGTATTCAGCGTCTCTTGTTGTATCTTGTGTTTATGTATTTGTTTCGGTCTATTAATATAACGCAAATAATTATCTTTACAAAGACATAAAATGCATAAATTAGCCATATAAAGTCGTTTTGGGCAGAATTGTCACATGGTTGTTTAAATACACATAGATGTTTGACTGCAACGTGTCATGTTTTATTAATGGTACATTGTAGGTCATACAAATACATGTTCTATAATTATCGTTTAGTTGTAATGATATGGGGTTAAAATGTTTTTATATACAGTTTCCATGTAGTATGTGTGAACACAGTGGAAATTGTTTTGGGATAAGAACTGATTTTGATGATTTGACTGATTTCCTTCATATGTGCCCGAAATATACGTGCAGTTAAACCGGTAGGACCTGTATAAAATCAGGTCTTTCCCGGGATGAGTTTGCATTGTTAAAGGTTTGTTAAAATAACTAAAATGATAGAGCTGATCCGTTTAATTCATAATAGATCACCCGTTTGTACTGTATATAGATCCGTCACTTCCGGGTTGTGTTTTAATCAGTTCAGTCTTCACTGCACCCTCAGTGTGAATAAATCAGAACTGTTCACTAACTTAACACAGTAAACCAGGTTTAACACAAGTAAAGATCTGTCTAACTCAGCTCATATTATTATTAGTTTGACTTTTGTACTTGTGTCAGTGTATTTTCAACCATCAGCTCTCAAAATTGACACTTATTGGTTGAAGGTAAAATGACTCAATGAAAAATACTGCATATGTTATTATATAGGTACTCACCCTTATGTCCTTCCAAACCTGTATGTTTTCCTTTGTGGTATAGAAAAGGTTACAGTATACAGTTACCATGACACTATATGACTCATGTGCTATAGTCTTTCAAATCTATACGGGCTTCAGTAGTTCCCAAGATTTAGTGAGAAATTAACAAATAACAATTTACAGTCCAGTCTTTTCCTCACAATGCTATTGTATGTCAGCCAGTGTATAGTTTATTACTATATTAAAATATACCAATCATATACTGATAGGTGTTTGTTTTTGGTCACTGTAAACTCTCATTTTACAGACAGCTGTATGAAGATTTTTCTAAAAGTTCACTATAAAAACTTATTATACTAATATATATTTAGTACAATAAAAATAATTCTAATAAATACTGTTTTTAATAAAAACAGTACCGGTTTAGAACAACATGAGAGTAAGTAAATACATTTAAATTTTGATCATTACTTTCTGTTGAGAAATTTTAGACACTTGTCTAAGTCAGAAAATGTTTGCACATTTTGAGATCAAATATTTAAAATCATATCTGTTGTATTTTTATCACGTCTGTCTCCCGTCAGAGGAAGAGTGACAGTCAGTATTTCGTGTGGGTGAAGCAGGGAGTTGCTCTTTAGTCTTGTCTTGTTCAGTCATTGTTAAAACAACTTTGTTGAAACACACCCTGTGTGTGTGAAATATTTGACTTTTAATTGCGGTTTTGTGGTGACGAGAGGCCAGTTCCCTTTTAGGTCACAAATAGAATCCATGTGAAGGATGTCTCCTGTAACAAAAGCACACACAATAGCACACAAAAGCTTCGCAAAGCTGAACTGATAATCTCACACGTGGCCTCGTCTTCTTCTGCAGTTGTGCTGATCGGTGACTCGGGTGTGGGTAAAAGTAACCTGCTCTCTCGCTTCACCCGAAATGAGTTCAACCTGGAGAGCAAAAGCACCATCGGGGTGGAGTTCGCCACGCGCAGTATCCACGTGGAGGGCAAGACCATCAAAGCCCAGATCTGGGATACGGCCGGCCAGGAAAGATACAGAGCCATCACATCAGCGTAAGTGTTGTTGCAAGAACCTATCAAGACATCATCAGGAAATTAGCTCAATCCTAGCAGTCAGCTTAAATGAAACACAAAATACATCCGTGTGCTCCTGGAGCTCAGCTGGTACAGCACTGCGTTAGCAGCGCAAAGGTTGTGGGTTCGAGTCCTAGGGAACACACATACTGATAAAAAAACATGCATAAACTTGAATGTGTGTAGGTTGTTTAAATAAAGTGTGTAAGTATAACCAAGTATCAACTTCAGTTGTTTTTAACGTTTGCTCTGGCGTCTGTATTGCTTTAGCATGTCTGAAACTTAGCATGACTGTATTAAGCATTTTTGACTCTTGCATAATAAATCATTTGTAATGTTTCCTGTCTGTAAGTGGCTTTGTATACAAACCACTGCTAAATGACTAAATTAAAGTCATTTTTCCACTTAAAGGTATAGTTCACCCAAAAATAAAATCATCAAGTCATCATTTACTCACCCTCATGCTGTTCCAACTTTGCCTTATTTTCCTTCCTCTGTAGATTCCATAAATTAAGAGTTTTTCAGTGTAACAGAAATTAAGTGACATCATTTGTTTGTTCACAGGTATTACAGAGGTGCTGTGGGAGCTCTGCTGGTGTATGACATCGCCAAGCATCTGACCTATGAGAACGCAGAACGCTGGCTGAAGGAACTGCAGGATCACGCAGACAGTAACATTGTCATCATGTTAGTTGGGAACAAAAGTGACCTGCGTCATCTGAGGGCCGTGCCTATGGATGAAGCCAAAGCGTTTGCAGGTCAGATGTTTTGCTTTGTTCAACAGCGTTTGGGAAGCTACTTTGAAACTAGCTTGTTTGCTACTTTGAAACTAGCTACAAGCTTCTTAAATTTTAAAGTGGTTAAACTGCTGTTAAGTGGAAAAGAAGTTGGTTACACTACAAGCTACTAACAGACGGTGGCTAACTGCATTAAAGCTTCTGAGACGGGCAATTTCTTTATAAATATATTTGTTCCTAACTATCTGTTAATATTAGTATATATTTTAAGCAGTTTATGTTTATATATAAATACTAAATATTTTAGTAACCAAACAAGCCAGTGGCACCTATTGGCTTTTGTTGCATGGACACAAAACCACTGAGACATACACAAAATAATAATAATAAATAGACATAATTTGTATAATTTATTCACGTTTTGTTGGAAAAGTAGCTTGTTAGTGGAACAGCTGCATTTGTTTGGCTGGATTTAGATGTCAGGCAGTAATGTGTCTGTGTTGTGTGTTTTATAGAGAAGAACGGACTTTCTTTCCTGGAGACATCAGCTTTGGATTCTTCTAATGTTGAACTGGCCTTTCAGACCATCCTCACGGGTCAGTCCTACAACACACGCATGTTATGTAGACATGAACCTCACAAAGACTTCAGATTCACATTAGGGCATGAATTCCATAAAAACTGTCAAAACATCTGTGTTGTATATGACCCAAATATAAGTAATTCAAACAATATTTATAGATTTATATAATATATTATAGATAAAATATATCACAAGAATCTAATGAGAATCCTTATTAGGAATAATGGTCCTAAAAAGACCATTTTCTTTATGTAAAATATTTTTATTTTTTAGATATTTTTAAGAGTAAAAGTTTTAATAAGGGCAATAATGTTAGGATCACATTATTTGTATGTACTTTACAGTAATGAGTTTGTAGGGTTCACTCAGATGTAGTGGCCAGTGCAGGTCTGTGTTTTATGACGTCATACTGCCACTAGATGGCATCAGACTCCAGGCCACAGTGGAGCTGCGCTCTATAAATAAATGAAACCGTTTTGAGGTCAAAGTCAAGAGTTTGTCATGCAGCTGTAGTGCTGTGGTTTATACCCGCATTTCATTTATACACCTCTCTCAGCCTCATAATATTAACATGTTAAAACAGATCATAACTGAAAACCTGTCTCTGCCGGTTATATGCCTAAAAATCATGTTTATTCATCAGCTATCTGTAATACTGACCTCTGAATTTCTCTCTCTGTCTCTCATACAGAAATTCACCGTATCGTCTCTCAGAGGCAGATGTCGGGCCGTGGCGACACCGACTTTTTACCCAAATCAACTGTACCCATTAATTTGCAGCCGACTCAGAATTCTAGCAAGCAAGGCTGTTGTCAAAATAACTAGGCGTCAACATGGGGTTGGGGTATCTGGGTTTTTTTGGGCGGGGCTAGAAGACGGGCCGTGCCTGTGTCTGACCAATCAGTAAAGCTTCCACAGAAGATGAAATTGAATGGATCATGGATTTTTTTTGAGTTTTGAACAAGCTTCTTGTTTCAGACTCATTAGAAATGATCAGTTAATATGTGACTGATCTCTCTGAACTTTATCACAAACAGAAACAGTGCTTAGTAATAGTACTTTTAAATAATAACTGTTGAAGGGTTTTTGATAAAAGGGGTTTCTTTAGGAAAAAAGTACTTATTGTTCCTCGATTACCATCAATAAAATAGTTGGACATCTCTGCCTCAGGGCAACTCAGTGTGTGGTCACCATAACCCACCACTTCTGTTTTCACTGAATGCAAATATGATCTTAATGTTCTGCGTTTTTGCTTTGTGTTTTGCTTTCTTACATGAATGTTTATCTTTCCACGTGTTTTATTACTGATTTTATTACTCTGTATTGTGTTTCTGTTGGTTAGAGAAATGATATGTTAAACAGACTGTGGGAGGTTTCTGCTCAGTTTAAGGGTTTGGGGATCTTGTATCAGTTTAAAAAAAAATTAAATCAATTTCATAAAGTTTGGTTTTGTTCTTAAATGTCTGCAGGCTTTCAGAACGGAGCGTCATTATAAAATATACAGAAATATACAGTGTGCCATTAAATCTTGCATGATACAACTTATTTTTGATTTGATCTAAGATTTGTTAAATGAAGTCATTAAGCAAATGAAACTGGCATCAGAATCACTCAAATTCTTGTGATTTGAATTCCAGCTCTAATCAGATTAGCCAATCAAACGGGTTCACACCGTTTTAAAGTCTTTGTGTTTTACTGTCTGTGGTTTAACAGACAGTTGAAAGATGGTTTTTGCTTTTGCAGGTGTATTGATGTTTTTCCACTGATAGTTTTTCTGCTGGTTTGGAAATGAGAGGCAGGAGGCAGTTGTCTGCGACGAGCGTCTCTCATTGGATGGAGACAGAGTGCATATTGTATTGCAGGGCAGAAGAACTGATGGCTTCTGGGGCCCTGTTGAGGTTTTCTTACTGGAAATGAATTCCTTGCTGCCCCTGTTATCTGGTTCATGTAACTTGAAGAGCATCACATCTCCTGAGACCTCACTCACTGTCCTAGCTTTATCTTGGGTGTCTTTAATTCTTTTAAATATTGTTTAGATCTGAGTTTATTGTGCATAATTATTGCACTCAAAGCGTGTTTTCTGTGGCATTTGTTTTCCATGTCTTTGGGGTTGTTAACTGTATTTTATCTGTTTTACTTGGAGAAAACACAAGGTGTTTCGCTAATATGCCCTGCCTGTACGATTTATGCTAATGCTGTCAATCTGTTAAGTTGGATATCAGGCGTTTAGCTGGAGTCGCTGATAATTACTGCTTTGGGAAGATTCTGTCACCGTGTCTCTTCTTTTCCCAGTGGGACACTTGAACAAGGACTCTGGAAACTGCAGATTCTTTTTTTATCGAACAACATGGATGTTTATCGCCATCAGGATACTGAAATGCCTGACATGGAGAAATCTTGAGCAAAAATGACTTTGGGTGGATAGATTTTTGGGTGCAGGAAACCTGTGTATTTAATAGGGTTCCCACAACATTTGAGCAATGTTTTCCTTTTGACTTTCCATAGGTTTGTGATAGCTGGATATAGAATTTATAAATTATTTTACAGAGATCCCATTCACAATAGAGCAATTTCTAGCTGATGAAATATTTAAGCATAATTTATAGTCACTACATAAATGTTCATGACTTTTGCATGTTTTTTAAGATGTTATTAATTTCACTGATTTTCCAGGCCTGTAAATCACAATTCTTTGCTATTTACAGGTTTTTTATTTTATTATTACTGTTTTGGCTGTGGGAATCCTAGTTTTAACTTGTGATTTGTGGTTTTGTTGGGGTATAAGATATTTATAATAAAGATATTTCAAATGTTAATTATGCAGATTTCTTTGTAATGGAAAGATAAATAAATCACCAGGTGTTTGACTGGAACAAACTCAAGGCTACGGCGACAAATCATTCCGTTTGTTTTATTAGAAACATTTACCAATACAATTTCTCGAAAATAACAAATCAAAAGTAGTATGGCATAGATACATTGATCAAATATCAAAAATGAAACTTACAAGGAACATGTTCTAAGGAATAAAAATGCAATTTGTGTGCCTCATGTGGACACGATACTGAATTGTGAAATTAAAGAACTTGTGAAGAATCGGCTAGCCTTGTCTATGATATGGCAACCTTTCATATATCAACGATAAATGGAACACTAGTACCAAGATGTGCTTGACCAAACTAATACACTATGACCACTATGAGAGCTTGAGTCTGAACCACTTCTACTGTGCTGAAAGCTACCAAATACATACTGTCGGACTGGACTAACTTAACCCAAGTGAGGTCACCTAAATGACCATCTTAACCAACCCACCCAAACCCCCCCACCCCCCAATTCCTGTCTGACGGAAACTGAAACCACTACACAACTATCATTGCCACCACAGAGCCAAAACAAGATCGAGATGCATGTTCACCATGAAGTACCAAAACTGTTTTTGTGTAAACAATATTTCACTGTTTTACCATGTTTGAGACACTCTTGGTTATAATGAAACTTTATCATTAGCCCTTGAGTGTAGTTTGTACATACGCCTCACTTGTGTGACAAAACTGGTTTCAAGTTAAGATGATACAAGTTACATGCAAATAGCTGTATTAATGTGAATGTGCTGTAGACCTTATTCATGTATCTGAAAACAAAACTCAATATCTGATCTGAGAAATAAAGGTTGTGATTTTAGATATTGTAAATTGCAACTGTGTTACATTTAGTAGAATTTTGCTTGTGTTTCTGTGTGCGCGTGCATAACCGTTTTTCTGCTTCACCCTGTTATACTCATTTGCTTCACAAAAATTGCATTTGAGAACAAAAAAAAAATCAAAAAAGGGAAGGGACGTATTCACTCAGATATATGGCGTTAAAGGACCGTGCTTCTAGTATGCAAAAATGCGGTATTGAGGCACAAACTTGAAGTGACTAAAATACCCCAAAACCCTATAAAATATTTTCTGTTAACGCTCATTGTTAACGCTCGCATTTCAAACGGCGCTAAAATATAAGCCTTTGAAATCCACCCCACTGGTTTAATGCTGTCAAGTGAGGATTTTTTTCTACTTTTCATAAATAAAAATTCTATAGTTTTAATCATTTTAGTAGAAATCAACTCCATGCGTTTTAGAAATATATTAACTTTTTAGTTTCTTAATTAAAAAACAAAACGTCTTGAAGTTACTTATAAATATGTTTATGCTTCATTAAAGATATTCATAAATAACATTCAGCTACTGAACTCTTCCTTTGTCTATGAAACAATAATGAATGTTAGCAAAATAGAATCTTACGAAACAGCTATAAGACCTTTTTCCCTTTTTATATAAATGCTGAGGAAGAACCCAAAATGTTATGGTGGAATTTCTCCAGTCATGAATCTAAACTTAAAGCTCGCTTTTGAAAAAACATAAAGGCAAAATCACACATTGGTTGGGTGGCCATTTTTACATTCAAATACATCATTTGCCCTTTGTTTTATATTAAAAAAAGGCATTTTAATTGCTTAAGTGCATTATGTGTATTTTTCTGGTGCTTTTATGAAATGAACGCTGCAGAGGTTATAGATAAATGCATGCAGCTTTCTTATCTATTATGTAGGAACATATAAGAGTATATACTGTTTATCAAACCAGGCAAAGAAAATAAAACTAAAAATGCAAACATATCCAAATATATATGAAATGCAAAATGTATAATTGGGTATGTTGTGCATTACATACTTTATGTTGGGTAAGAGAAATATGTTTGGAAAAATAAACTGGCGTCGTTATACTCCGTTAAAATCCATGTACATGTGGCTCTTATATTTTCTTTTCACAGATCTCAGCTGTTCAAATGTAAAAAATGCTCTTGAAAATAATTTCTCAGCATGCACAACCAAAAACAGAAGAAAGTTGTTGAACTGCAACTATTTAACAACACCACGAAATTACTGAAAATAGCAAACAAAACAATTCACAGTGGTTCTTAATATTAAACTTCACGTTAAACAACACATTCTTGTTAAACTCCTGTTAGATTCTTAACCACCTCTCCAGTTAATCTGAAGTCGTGCGTGTGACGATCATGTTTGGGCTCAGACGTAACAGTTGCGTCCTGTCGTTCTAAGACTGTGATGCGGTTTGCTAGTTGAGTTTATATAAATGAATTTGATTAGAACACATGTTTTCTGAAATGCATTATACATGCTGCTTATATGTGAAGTGTTTCTTGACATTAGGGTGTTTATATTTTATTTGTATCTTCAAACTTTAGGCAAAGCTAATGCTGTACAAACTAAACTATACGTGTTCAGCTCAACATTGATTGTTATATTCCTAATTTTTGGTCATATATTTTTATATCATTTTAAATTGTGTTAAAGATTTAGTTTTGGGGCTTTATTAACATCATCCTTTATTTTTTTATTTGGACGGCGAGTTACACAATAGTAAAAACTTAACTTAGTAAAAATTCAGCTATTAGAATATTTTCAGAATTGCTTATATAATGAAATATATTTAATGATATGGTAATCAGTCTTTATTATATATCTTCCTAAAAGTCAATAAATATAGTCTTATACTATCAAATAAATATCACTCAAAAAAGATTGGCTGTATAAAGTCTTTTAAACTGTTACAAGTTCTTGCTTTCAAAGTCTGTTACATTGTATTAAATAACATCTTGCTCTGAACACATTTGAAGTTCTAATGTTTGGTTAAGAAACTAAACTATGAAGTGCTGCATTTCAGATCGGGAAAGTCGTAACTGTTTGTTTTGCTGTTTTAAGGGCTTTTTTGAGTAAATGTTCATGGCTTTAAAAATTCTTAGGGTTATCAACCAGTGCCAAGCATTTTTGTGACCGGAAAAAGACATGGCATTTATCTTAAAGTTTAACTCGAACATCTTGTTTACTATTAAGACATTTATTGCTTTTCCCTGCATACACTGACCTAGTGACCTTGAAATGCTCAGAACGTTCTAGAATGTGGTTTCTAGACAGACACACGTGGTTCCGAATCAGGTTCTAAAAACAGAGCCATTCAAGTTTGCATAATCGATTCTAATTTCAAAATGGTTTTGGCTTCATACACAGATTAATGCGCAAAGATACATTCCTTTGCAGACTTTAAGTGTCTGCTCTGATCAGTGCTGGGGGTTTGTACACTAACAAACAAAATCTGTTTTCACAACGTTGTATCGTTGACGTTTCATTTGAAAGGAAATTAAGCTGCTACTTCTACACAACACGTGCTTGAGTGAAATCATTCAAAAATAATCATTTAAAAATATCACTGAGCGACTTGTTCAACGTAATGCCTTCAGTGCAAAGAAAACCAAACTAGCCCGAAATGAAACACAAGTGCAATAATAAACATAATATTAGCTGTCGTGGGGGTCAAGAGAACCGTATGCTCTTGATTACAACTGTTTGCTTTCTTAAAATAAGGTGCTTGTAAATATTCTCACTGAAGCCTCTCAATTCTGTTTCTCAAAAGTTACTTAAAGGGACTTAATGTGTTTAAAATCAAAGAAAGTACCACATTACAGAAAGCTTATAGAAAGAAGAGTTGTTCATTAGACCAAAAAATAATACAAAAATAATAAAACAACACTGTTAGGTGCCAATAACAGCCATAATACATCGATTCAAACAAGCGAGTAACTCACTGCTTCAACATTCAACTCAGCAATGAAAGTTATTCAAAAGGAATATTTAAGATTGGAATGGCTCAAAGATAATAGTTACACAGTTGGTTAATTACAATCACAAGCTTACCCTAGCATATCCCGTAACACACTCGGACTCGGAGAAAACTGACCCAACCACACCACATTTCTGGTGCGTCTATTCTTTTATACTGGACAAATAAAGGGACTTTCACCCAACCTCCAAAAACTCTAATCCCTTATTCCAAAATCCCCCAGCCTGCCATGAGACAGGCAGTGGGTGTGTAATTTGATTCTGCATGAACAGCTACTAGCTTGGTTGTGTCCCCCCGCATACTTGTCAATTACAATTGTCTGATTTCACTGCACCGTTCAGGGCTGTTTTCTGATTGGCCGGTTGTGACCGCGACTGGCAGGCCTGTCTCAAGGGGGTCACGGCGGGATGTCCCGTTCATGGAGAACTCCATAGAAACTGACGCTCTCTCTCACATGCAGTTTAAGCGAGGACACGTCTTGGGAATGGACGGAGACCCGAGTGATTTCCGCTTTCAACAAACACTAAGAAAGTTTAAGAAAATGCTTTGGAGTAAATCAAAACTTATCTAGCCAGCGTTCAGTCTGTACCCAGAATGCCAGGCTGTGTCTTTGAAATAAAACCTGCTCTTGAATTTTTTCTTCTCGATGGATAAAAGAGGCCCCTTTTCCCAATGGTAATACGGTGGCTTCGAGGGGCAGGAAAATGAGAGTGACCGACAGGAGGGGGCCCCAGCTGCACCTAGTTTACGGAGCGTTTGGGAGGGATGCGGCCCCCTGCTCAGCATTCACACCACTGTATGTGGCCCCTCCTTTCCCCAGCGTTTGCTTTGCACCTGGACTCTGATGTATGGCTAATTATCAGCTTCTCCTAGGGCAGGCCGTGCCGGGGAGCACCGGGGATTTTACACCACTGCGGCAAGACAATATGCTCTTTGGAAGGATTTCTGGAGCTTGGTGACTGTAGTCGCACAGGACTTCTGAAGGGTGAGTAGAATTAGGGCACCCCCCCCCAGGACCACTCCCCCAACCATTAAAAAACTGTCCACCTAAAGCAGCCTGATATAAAACACCTGCCTCAGTAAAGACACAGTCGCTTTGCAACTCAAATGTAGGGCCACGAGGGCGAGCGAGTGGGTGCTTTACATTGTACCGTAGCTCTCGTTCTCTCTTTCTTTTGTCTGCTGGATCTATTCAGGATCAGATTACCGAGCCCCTCGGCCCTCCCCATCGCCCCCTTTTTACATCATCTCATGTCTCACGTTTGTAATCAGCATTTTACAATTAAATGTGTGAAAAAATTAATGCATGAACGTATTAAGTGCATTCACAAAAGCAAAGAGCTTGATGGAAATAAAAGGTTATTAAAATAAACGGGGAAATACCTCTTCAACAACAGAACCCTGGATGCATTGCAAAGCTTTGGAGCTGACCAATCAGATCGCTCTAAAAAACATTTTTGCTATCAGGATTTATACGATGCAACTTTTTGTGACAGCACAGGCTTATTGTAGCTTTTAAAGAAAAACTCTAAATTTCTCTGTTTAACGGGTTAATTACTTAATTGTCATGATATTGATTAGCACAGCAGAGCCCATGTGTGAATTCACAATCGTATCATTTGGAATGTGGTCCAAATTGAAAGCCACGCTGACATCAGGTCGTGTATTTAAATGCATATATCAGCCCCTACTGGCCATTTCTATATCATCCGTTTCATTTGAAAATCACTTTACATTAGTTTTAAGGTGCAAAGATTTAAGATTCTAGATCGCCTGTAAAACAAAATCCTTCCTCTTTTGCTGAAGATGTGAGAGATTGCTGGGATGTGAAACTAAAAGGATGCAAATTTGCAATGATAATTGTATCAGAATGATAAAAAATATTGACAGAAATAAAAAACTTTCCCAGCAAAGGAAAAGTGTCAAATGTTCACATTATTTTTCCTGTTACAGACAAAACAGCACCAGTAAAACATTAAATAAAATAAAAACAAATGAACATGCTAAAAACTACCTTCTTCCATTTAAAAAAAAGTTTATAAAATATATATATATGTATATATGTGTACATATAAAAGAAAATTCTGAAAATACTTTCCTCTTTTTTTAGTAAAGCAAGCAGTGTCTTCTAAAATATCTGCTTGTTTAGGTTTTGTGTTTTCTGAAAAATAATAAAAAAACAAAACAAACAGGGTGAACACTGACTAAATAAAGAAGGGTTTAAGGTCAACTAAACCTACAGAGTAAAAACAAAGACCCACAAAATAAAACAAAAGTAGAAACTTCTACGAGAATATTCGGATAGCCTGTGTGACCAGGGTGTGGCAGACGGGACATTCCGGATGGTTCAGCTCACAAATTCGGATGGCGCACTCCATGCAGAAGAGGTTGTGACCGCATGGGACGAGGGCGGCCGTCACCTTACTCTCAAAGCAGGTCATGCAGTCCCGGGCCAAAGCAGGTGGCGAATCTGGCACAGGCAGGCGGCCGGTGAACGCAGTGGTGGCTGCAGTGGGCTCGCTGTGGGCACGGCGTGCTTGGGCGTGCGGGGACCCCACTGCGTTGGAGTTTCCGCCGCCACATGGTTCGGGCAGCCCCGGAGACAGTCTGGTAAGGGGGAGAGGCAGGCCTCCGAAGCTTTTGGAGCGCTGCTGGGTGTAATAAGCTGCCTGTTTGGGATAATCAGGGTCACCCCAGCTTTGAGAGCTCTCAGAGTTGAAGTAAGAGCACGGCTTCTCCCCGTTGCTCGGGTTGGTAAAGTCCCCTTTACTGTAAATCCCTCCGCCTCCGCCGCTTCCCACCACAGCGTCTGAGAAATTCTGGCGGTAGCTGCTGGTGAGCGGCTTGCGCGGGCCCCCCTGAAGCCCCCACACCTGCTGCAGGCGGCTCTCCAGACCCCCGTTGCCACTGTCGGGGCCCAGACAGTCGTTCTCATTGTTGTGGTCGTGCAGTCCGCCCGTGCGGAAGGCGATGTGAGCCTCTATTTCCTCCCGAGCCCTCTCGGCGTTCCCCGGGGAGCCCGTGATCTCGAAGACGGGGTCACGATCACGACTCGGAGTGACAATGTAAGTGCACGTTTGCTGTTGGATGCGTTTGATGGTCGAGCCTTTAGGCCCCACCACCAAACCCACCACGCGGTACGGCACCCTCACCTGTATGGTGGTCTGGCCAGGAAGCGGCGCGGGGGAGGAGCCACTGAAAGACACACCCAGCTTGTTCCTGGAGGCCCGCAGCATGGAAAAATGCTCTGCAGCTGAGATGATCTCGCGTCTGGCCAGCGCCACGTCTTCCTTGCGTCCGGTGATGAGGAAGACCGGCTCTTCACCTCTGACCGGGGTCTTGATGTAGGTGTTTGTCTTTGCACGCAAAGCTTTGATTTTGCAACCTGTAGATGAGAGAAGTATTATGATTAAGACTGATATGAATTAAATACACAGGTCATAAGGTCACATATCCAGACCCACACAAAGTCTACCACTGCAAAAGTCTGCAAATTTAACTGAAACATTCACAAAGCTCCACACACACATATATTTTTCTTTCGATTAATGCTTTTAACAATTGATAAGAGAGTCGCACCATAAGCTTCATCACATTTTACTGTTTGTTTATTTCACAATTTTTGCCCTAAAAACAGTGAAGATGAAGCAAATAAAAGCCTGCAGATTCCACCTCGGTCTGAACATTGGGTTTTCTTTTTTTATTGTAACCAATACACCAAATGTACCATTTTTTGACAACCAAAATCATTATCTTGAAATGTATTGTACTTTATAATACAACAAGTCATTACAATTTGTGTAAATCGTTCCTAAAACCATTCTAACCAAATTTTAAATCATTCATTAAAGCATTTACACAAAGTGACACGTTGTGAATTAAATAGGCAAGAAATCGACTCGGCTCATGTTTCATAAATGAAATACAGTGACTTATATTACTGTTGATTCTTCTGTGCTGTTGTAACAGAACTAATAATTACAATAAAAAAATCCTATTAAATATTATATCCTATTAAATATATTATTAAATAAATCCTATTTATGATATGAAAACAGATTTCAGAATCAACTTTATTGGTTACAGGTATGTTTACAGGAAAACAAGGAATTTGTTTTAGTGTAGAACTTTCCAGTGTAAAAAAAATGTAATAAAATAACTAACAGAGTAACAATGAAAAGACTGCAAAAGCAAGTATGGAAAGGTTTATAGGTTTCTAACCACCTAAAAATTTTTGCATAATAAATCCCATTTAGCAAAACACATAAACGGATTGTTTTGATATCCTGTCAGTATGAAAAAACTGAAATTAGAAAAGCTCTCAGAAACCACTGTTGTTTGAATAGTGCCCACTCAGCTAGAATACAGTGAAAATTCAGCTACTGACAGTAAACAAACAGCTACTGAAATATTCAGCACTGATTAACACAAATGGTAAAATGTGCTTTCAGAAAATTTCTGCCTCAACCGTCTCATCTTTGAAATTCAGGACTCGATGTGTGGACAAAAATTCTATAAAAATAAAAACATCCACATGACATAAGAACTGAACCATCTCAGAGCTAAATCATAAAGTTACTGCTGAGACACGAATAGATGACAGCGCAAGATATCACACAGAATCTAGAAGATGGTTCTTGTACGGCTGAGGGTTCTTTATTAGCACCTCAGTGGCATCTTATCAGGAGCATGGAGGCTTTGTCCGCCCGGAGCTCTGAGCTGGAGCTCTGCACACCGGTTTCAT
This sequence comes from Ambastaia sidthimunki, assembly GCA_036877625.1. Classification (NCBI taxonomy): domain Eukaryota; kingdom Metazoa; phylum Chordata; class Actinopteri; order Cypriniformes; family Botiidae; genus Ambastaia; species Ambastaia sidthimunki. The sequence continues at coordinate 19,126 of JAZGTK010004658.1, forward strand.
GCATCACTGTGTACAACAGAAGCTAAAAAAGAACCTGGATGGACTGTCTAACGGTGACAGCAGGAACCACTGCAGGTGAACCAAATCACTGGAACCAAACAGCTCAAAGTCCAGCTGAAGCAGATGAAGAACTGACAGTGACTGTGTGGCTGCTTTGGGCAACTTTATTATTATTATTATTAGGTCAAATGTAGCTAATAAAAAACTTTATTATTTATAGAAAAACCCAATTTAAAGCTGCAATCCAAACTTTTGGCTCTCTGTCGCCATCTCTGTTTGAAGCATAAAATTGCAGGTTGCTTTACATAATTTTCTTTACATATGCTGAACAAAACTGATAAATTTCCTGGGAAATGAAATCATAATCACTATTATAAACTCATTGTTGTGAATTAGGGTAAGATAAGGAGAAAGTTATGTACTTGCTCAACAAAATCTGTTATGTACTTGCTCAACTGACTTTTGTTCATTTTTACACTAAGAAAAGTTACGGATTGCATCTTTAAATAATCCAGATAAATGTATGAAAGGCAAAATAAATGATTCTTTTTCAGCTCAGGATGTGAAAGTGTTTTCAGTAAGTCATGAAGTCATAAGGTAAAAAATCAAATCGTTTTAATCAGCGTTTATTCTCATGTCAGCGTGAAATCAGGCGTTTCCTCACACACGGGGACTTCACTTCCTGAGGACACTTGTTAGTGCACACTTCATGTGTGCTATCTGGGTAAGACATTACAGTGTTATGAATGGACAGAGTCTTCCTGACTGCCCGCAGACGGGCGTGACTCTAATATGAGCTTTACAGTGTGTCTGACTCCAGGTGCAAATAAAACACAGCTGTCCAGCACATTATTATTAAACAACATAAACAGCATTAAACCTAAATAAATGAAACAACATCATTCGTGCAATATCGGTTTCTGACATTGTTACGAGGCAACAGTGTCTTTATAAAGCTCGGAGTTCTTCCACAACAGCCACCGCGTCCAAAACTTGCTTAAAAATATCAACACACAATTCAAATATCAGCCAGGCTTTAACTTTTCCGCTGAGTCACGTTAGTTTTTCCTTTTTCCTTCATCTGTCTTTCGCTCCGCTGTGTGCACGCGAGCTTCGCCTTTCCAACGCACCAGACTTTCAATTCTTTTGTTTGACAACATTGTCGGATCGCAACACTTTTACCCGACAGTCAACGATCGATGCTGTTTTTGGGCGAGTTTTCACGAGATCTGACCCGCAGCGGTCCGCTAAAGTTACCCGACAAGTTCTCTTTGTCTGATGTGGTCTGACAAAAACAACGTGGTGCTGCATGGAAGCCCCCAAGAACTACAGAGGCGCCCAAAGGAAGGAACGATACAATGTTTCCTGTCAACAAAGACAATCGAGCGTTACAATGTATCCGTTGCTCACTAACGTTCCAACTGCGACCGTTAAACGTTCGATTCTTTCTTTCAAAACAGAATTACGCGCGCTCACACGACAAAGGAAAGCGCGTGTGCGTGATGACATTGCTGGCGTGGATGTTAAATAACGCGACCGCGAGGCGCGCGCGACTCACTTTGTTCTCTCGCCCGCGGGTAACTTTGCTTAACGGCGAGTTTCAATTTTCACGCGCGTGCCATCGGACGCGTGAATGTGCGGGGCTGCATTGTGACACAGTTCGGAGGAAACGGGCGCGCTGTCCACCCTAACCCGCGGGAGAAAACCGACCACCACTCCCTTTTCTTTGTCAGTAAAATGACACATGGCTGAGCACTTGGTGAGAGCAATGCGCACTGGAGAACGAGTTAAAAACAGTGTGAAAGTGCGCATCGTTTACCTTGCCTCCCCACTATTTCGGCCACATGTTCGGAGCTTGGCACGGGGACGCACTCCGTTATGTTGCAGCCCCGTCCTTTCGTTTCGCTGGAGGAGCTTTCGTACAAAGCACATAACTTGCTCTTCCCTTGTAACATCCCAGAATCGGAACCAACTCCTCCGACGTGATTGTGATGGTTATTGTTACTCCGATCTTGAACTCCACCACCAGCAGGAGCCCCGCCGCTGTCCTCGCCCTCTCCAAGACCCAACAGCGACAGTTGGCCCAGCGCAACTCTAAGGGCGCGGGAATCGTCTTCTTCCTCCTCGGGTGGCACCAGGAGACCCTCGCTGCCGAAGCCGGAGCCGGTCAAATCCCCGGCGTAGCCCCCATTTTTCTCCATGATCCCTGCTAGAACCAGCAAGCTAGGCATGGCTAACAAAAGAGTATGAGACAAAGACACTGGCAAGAGACTGGATGAACAGCACCCTAGCTGCTACCCCGCCTCCTCCACCTCTATGCGCGCCCCCCTTTGCGCTAGTCCCTCCCATCGTCCGGCCCCCTCTCTGATTCCGACAGGCACAAAGCGAACGGGACACAGGGATGTCTGCGCCTAAAGGGGCCGGGCTATGCGATGCTCCACCCCGTCTGGTTCGCTCCGTCCCCGCCTTGCTGAGACAGAGCGAGTCACCGAACATCCATCTATCCATCTATCCGGCTGCATATAAGACTTCGTCTATGTGGCAACTCACTCCTTATGTATAATCCAGAGCATCATTATTATGCAGTAAATATTAGACTACAGCACACAGTTGATTTCCTGTTGTTATGGGAGAGGCTTGACCACAGCCCGAATGATGCCACATGTGCGCCCGCACACATCCACGGTTCAGGCTTTGGCGTTTTCAAAAACGCATCGGAAATGTTTTTGTTGCGATTTCTTGAACAATCACGTGATATAACATGACCCAAAATACGACTATAATATCCGAGGCTCTTTTAGGCAAAGAAATTCAAACATCTGTCCCCGATATATACCTAAAGTGAAAGAGTTAAGCTGCCATATTTTGGGGATCCGCCCACCCAGTTTGCAGTTGGTTGCAGCGGGTCATGGAGTTGTTGTTTGGGCCACCGTTGCGCACAGAGCGCTTGCAGGAAGCGCACGCGGGCTGTGAGAACGAGAGAGTTATCAGACAGACGTTCCGTGATCTGCAGTGCACCGTCTCTGCTGTTATAACACACAGAGACAGATAGAGAGAAAGACATAGAGAGAGAGACATAGAGAGGGAGAGAGACATAGAGGGAGAGAGAGAGCACATTTCTCGCAGCGCCGCGCGCGCACCTCTAACAAAGACCATGCGGTTTCTCTTCAGTCTTGTTGATGCCACGCCTGGAGGCAAAGATGAAACTCAAATATTTCAAATACAACAGAAACAATGTGTCGTTTGCAAATCAGAGCTGCTATAAATGTTGATATTTTAAATCTGTTATTTTTAATTTTAAGAGGTAGGGGTGACCTCTTATTTATTGCGCCAAAAATATGTATTTTATATAGTTCATATCTTTCATATATCTCAGGGTAGGTTTATATGAATAGTCGTTATTTATTATTTATTCAGTTAATTATCCTCACCGTTATGACCCGGGAGAGAAGAGAAAGTACACTGAGCACGCGTTGGCCCTTTTGTGACAACATGCCCCAAGGACTTGTATTTATAAATTGTATAAAAAAAAATTTAAATCCATCTTTTATTGAATATCCTCCTCCTCATGCAAAACACAGTTTAAAGCCTTGTGTTTAAGTCTATACCTTTTTAATGGTTTACTCTTGCATGAAATTTTGTCACCTTGTTTGTTGCATACTTGCTTAATTGAACTAGCTGTTTGAAATCAACATGCAACATTTAGCAACTAGCTCTGTAACTCTGATCAGTCCTATAAAGTTTTTGCACTTTATTAATAACAAATAAACACCCTTCTGTATAGTGGTTGTCCTTAGCTTTTTACAGTTTCTTATTTTACACCCTTTATTACAAATAGGTGTATTAGTCTAGTCTTATCACTTAGATGGAAAATGTATTTCCTGAAATTTGACATGTCTTTGTTTTGATGACAACACAAGCTTGAGGAGGAACACACATCTTCACTCTTGTCCAGATGATCTGAGAAGGTTCCTGAGAGATTCTTGTGTCTTTCAGTGGAAGCAAGAACACTGGATTCTCATAAAGGAGGTAACACACCACACACTTCCTTATAGGCTCAATAAGTGACTTAAAATAATGAAGAACCTCAAATATTTCCCCCTCATTTCATCTCATAACTTTCATTTCTTCCCAAACGTTTATAAGAAGTTCTAGACTTGCTGTTTAATCCCAAATTTGCATATGATCTTGAGTTTGGGCCTTTATGTATTTACAGCATTAAGGAATAAACCAGTGAGATATAAAGAATGCTATATTCCTATGTAATGCTATATTCACGTAATTTCTTAATAGTTTAATTGGCATTAAGTGTTATCTATACACCGACTAGAAGTTTACACATCGATTCTGTGGGTCTGTGTGTTTTTTTTCTGCACATTTTGGGGTCACAGGAACCGGTCACTCAAACTGTTTGCCCACACGAGAGACTGTAGCATCGTTTGATCAGATACATTGAAGGGTGTTCTCACACACTCTGGGTCAGAGCCAGCGTCTTAGTCACAGTCAGTATGTCCAAAAGGTCATCTGCTTCCATTAATGGTGTCTAATGGGAGCTTGAGGCCCAAATCAATATCAGCTATGGATAACAGATCATGTTTCCCTTCTGCTCCAGCCTGTCTGTGGGTCTGGGTCTTCTGTTTGTAAAGTCCCTCATTTCACTGTTTTATTCAGTTATTTGTCTGTTTTAGTGGGATAAACATCTGATCAGTGGAAGCACCTATTAGAAGTCTTTGTTGGCTGTTGTCTGTCTGTTCACATACAGGATCATTGTATTAGACTCACTGCACCCACATTCTGTAAATAATGACCTCATATGACATCATCCAGCTGAGTGTCTTTGTTAGCACACAAGGCTCACGGTGATGTGGTGTCATCACACAATAAGATG
>JAZGTK010004659.1:9695-24012 GCA_036877625.1 Ambastaia sidthimunki
AGAAACCCAAGATTATTTTACATTTTTTAAAGAAAATTTTAGCTGTGCTTTCCTTATTAAACCCACTGCCATGATGTACTGTAGAGTGTTGTCAGCGCTTTACCAGGTAGTTGTTTTGCAGTTGCTAAGGTAATTCTGGGTGGTTGCTAGGATGTTGCAAGTTCTTTGTTACGCTGTTCTGGGTGGTTGATTATTGGCCCAAATCAAGACCTCACCCTCAGGTCTTGAAGATATGAGTAGGTTTTTTTATGGTTTTGTCTAGAATCTTTTCTGTGAACAATCAATGTCAGCACAAACTTTGCACAACTCCATTGCATGTTGGACCTGGTTTTCTGTCTTCTCATCTCATTCAATCCTATCCAGTAGATGACACAAGGTCAACCATGTTCAGGGGGCACGCGGGCTGCAGGGCAGCTCTGGCCGGCTTCCAGGGAGGTCTTACTTTGATTATTTAGGCAGATGACATGCGTTTGGTGTGTAAAGCTTATAAAGGGATTCAATGTGGCATCATGTCTGTGGTTTCTGGGCTGTCGAGAGGGCTTTGAACATGCAACAGTAGTACACAAGCCCCCTCAGGGTCTTCCGCACAGAGTCAGTCATCACAGATCCTGTTATTGTGGGCTTCATACAGTTAAATCTTCTCTGAAGCAACATTTCCGACAGCCACAGAGATGAAAACGAGTGAGACGAGTGGAATTGAGGCATTTAAAGGACAGAATGAATGAGGTCACGGCAGGAGGAAGCAGAAGTGGTGCTCAAGGCCGACGTGATGTTCTCCATTTTACAGTCTACTTGCTCCTGTGTTCCACAGTAAGAAAGATTGAAAGTGCCAGGCGTGCCATGCCAACTCAGAAACTCATGCCAAATAGACATAACAAATCAGTGGATATGTGTGTTCACTTCTTGAGTTGGATAAGGCCAAAATATCTTATGTATCTATTTTTTGTAGGAGTTTCCATTCCTTTGGTCTTTATCTTTGGCCACATACACAAGGCAACTAAATATTTATTACTGCTAATCTGCATGTTTAGAGTTGTCACTTTTGAATAACAATCATATTTAAGGAGCTTTGTTTTGCCTGACTACAGTGCGAGAAACAAATTATAGCTGGTTGCATAAAACAACCTAAGCAGAAGCCTTTGCCAACCGGCAGTTAATCAAACAATTGAATGAACAAATGCGTAAATGGTAATGCTAACATTGCTATCACCGACTTGCTTTTCAGCACATCTGTTACAATCACAGGTCAAATGTTATGTTACCTAATTAATATTCAGAAGTCAGGTTAAAAAGTGTATAATGTGTTCCCGCCCACTCAAGTTATTCCTGCACCTCTAATTACAGGTATTGACAAAATAATTTTTTAATCACAATTTCCGCAGTGACGCCTGTATTCCAGGCACACACAGAATTATAAGTAGCAAGATTCACATTTAAATGCAGTTGTCACTCCCAAACGTTTGCGGTGTGTATGTGGTCTCAATCTTTAAGGATGGGTCTTGGATGTCCCTGAGCAGAGACAAGCAGTGTCATGAGTCGGCTATGCTGATATAGTTCCATAGGGAGCTCTTGCTCATTGCGGTTGCCAGGCTGGATGAACATGTTGATATGATTACTGGGAAGACCTGCAGGCCATCAGGCTCTCTATCTGATTCTACTGAGCTCTATTTCCTCCCTTCTGGTGCTGTCTGTTCTTGACTGACCTACTCTCAGAGCCCATTCACAACGGCAGCGATACACTCACAGCCACATCAAAATGACAGAGGAGGAAACTGGATGACTCTCATGAAACCTGTCATCTTGAACAAAACAAACAGTTTTAACAATCTTTTGCATTGTACTATTATTTCTATTACAATTAAACACATTTCTGCTGCTAATTAACTGGTGATTAACTGTAATGCAATAGAAAAATCTTATTCTCTTCACTGTAATGCAACAGAAAAATCTTATTCTCTTTACAGTAATGCAATAGAAAAATCTTATTCTCTTTACAGTAATGCAATAGAAAAATCTTATTCTCTTTACAGTAATGCAACAGAAAAAATCTCATTCTCTTTACTATAAGTAAGAGTAAGGAGCATCATCACTATTGAGAATGTGATGACGTGACCAGAACATGTTTTGTGAGATTCTACCAACTAGAGCAGAAATCCTGCTCATTCATTACCTCACAAAGCCCCACACAGATTTCCAAACGCTCTGTTTTAATTAAGTGAATGAGTGGGTGGAATGCTGTGGAAAGTGGGGAGAGGGGTCAATCAATGAGGGGGAGAGTATGAAACATCCCTAGAGAGACTCAACGAGATAGGAGAGGATGAGAGACTGTGTTGATGAGGGATGGAGAATGACAGACCAGAGAGGTGGGCAGAGAGGAAAGAAAATACAAGGACATCCAAAATGAGGAAACATGGAACTGCTTAGGGCCATTAAATCCAAATAAACTATGACAGAAGTCATTTAAAATAAAATCAAGTTTGCCATACAAATAAAAATAGACGACTGATTCACATTTTGTAAGAAATACTGAGTCTTGAATCAATTCCTATTAAAATAATTGATGGTTACTGACTGTTAATTCAATTTATATAATAATTGGTTGATCATCTTTTATACTCAAAGGGACACGTGCCCTGTTTACTGATAGTGGAAGAAAATAGTTTAATATACACTGGGAATGTTCATACTGAAATCCTGGCTTATATTTAGACATACTAGGCAGTATAACCATGTGCGTCCACAGAAAAGGGTTCGAGAAAATGACGATCTGTCTGATCTCTGGCTTTTTTTCTAAAATAACACAGAGATGAGGAAAATAAAAATCCTCTGCTTTAAGGCAAGTTGGATCACGGAATATTTTTTACTTGTCATTGCAGAGCGGAAATGAGAATCACAATCATTATTGTTTTTTTTATTGGAAGTCTGGCGTAGAGACCTGATGGATGCCTTGTTACCACAGCAACATGGTCCTCTTGACAGAACCTCTCAGCAGCAACACACATGCTACATATATCCGGCCCCTGACTTCTGACCAGATGTGCCTCAGAGCTGCAGGCATTTGGTGGCTTTTAATTAAATGTTGTTAAGAATGTATAAGAAATAAAACATTAATGCCATTTATAAACATTTTTCAAAAAAAATTGTTGGTATGAATAAAGTGTCTCTGGTGCGATGCAGTATTCAAATAAGCCCATGTTTCCTGCTAAGCTGGTATGGAAGACTCTTGATTTGTGATCCAGTGAAACAAGGGCATAAACAACTACAGCACTTTTATAGCTAAAGAGATGTAATGGGGTTCTCCGTCACGTTTAATTCAAGTATCAACATTGTCTCAGATGTTTCTCCTAAAATTCCTTAAGAGACAAGTGAGACAAAACAGATGTGAATATCATTGTTGTGAGTATCATTAATGGAGAAATTACTGATTAGACATGCATGAGCTTGTATTAAAATCTGAATGCAGTAGAATTTCTGATGATTAGACATGCATGAGCTCATATTGAAATCTGATTGCAGACCTTGGTAAATGTGAGCACAATTTGTGTCATTATTGAGATCTGTTCTAGAGAAGAACCAGATTACTAGGTTAACATCTAAGGAGGAAACAAAAATAAACTCCAAAAACATCCATTAGCTCTTTATTTAATTTACTGCTTTTCTGGAAAAAAAACAACTGCGATATTAAACCTTTGCTATGGTTGCAACTCCAATGCAGCAACTTTATTCACAGTTTGTGTACATGCAACGGTGTTGCATTTTATTGCAAACTATTAGCAAACATAGATCAATGTAGTGCATTGTCTTCTGCTATGGGCTACAGTGAGAGTTCATCAGTGGGAAGTCTGGGGCCTTTATGTTTCAGAGAAGAGGAAATATTCCTTGTCTATGTATTGATTGGCCTGATGAGCTCTACTCCAGACTCTCATTTGCTCCCGTGTTTTGGCACTTTAATTAAACACTTGCTTTAACGCTCTCAATCCATTGCTCTCTCACATACTACAGTACATTACCAGAGGATGTGTTTTTATGCTTGCATTTGAGAAAGAGAGGGAGGAAAAATTGGGAATATTCCAGCCCCACCTATAGAAAAGACTAAAATCATGTTATTTTTCACAACTAACTGAACATATGGGTGAAAATTTAATCATTTCACTACTTTGGTATGAGCAGATGTTTCTATTTCTGCTGTGTCAATGGGTGAAATGCACTTCTAAACTAATACAATTATGCAGAATAGTTTTATTTGAAGCAGTTACAGAATAATAATGAATAATGAAGCAGTTAGGGAATAATAAAGAAACACATTGTTTTAATTTAATATATATTAAAAGTTTGTTCTTGCATCCCAACTATAGTGTTTAGAAATATCTGTTTCTTAATGAAATTAACCTCAAAGAGTTCATCATTTGTATTGTAGAAAAACAACAGTACATTAAATATTGGCAATTAAGATTTCTTTGACAATTAAGATTTTGTAGACTTAGTTAAACCATTTTGTTTGATAAAGTGACAGAAATTGACATTTTCGAAAGGTTATCAAAATTAAATTGAAAGTATCATTTATTTCATATTAGTGGTGGGGCAAGTGCCCCAGAGCCCAAGACTCTCAGGGGCCCCAAGCAGTTTGTTTTTTCCCCTCCATGTTTGTTTTGTACCTACATGTACTGAAGTCCAATTTAAAATCGAGGCCCCCATCTCTGAGTCTTATGCACGTCTTGTTCCATAGTCACATCAAACGCTCCATAAAATAAAAACATGACAGAGGACACTAAATTGATGTTTTATTATGGTATACAAACTTGAAAAACAAAATCTCTGCCCTCACTGGAACACAAAATGCAACAGAAGGACTCTAATTTTAGTTTATTGTTTGAATCTTGGTTCTGACTAAAGTTCTGTGAATCATATTGCTAGTCTAGTTGATGTCTACACTCCTCATTGGCTTTACCACTAGAGACAGTAAGAAGTGTGGGAGTTTGTTGGGCCCACCAAAAACGTGTGCCCAGAAGCCTGCTGCAGTACTTTTAATGACACAGCATATTCATTTTTTAAAAGTTTTAGAGTTTAAAAAAACTACTTCATAATAGGAACAATCCAGTTGGCGTTGTGGCTGTGTTCAGAAACCAATTCATGTTCTTTCAGAGCCCCAGGATAGAAACTCAATTAGACCAAGCGTAATAGAAAGTATTTAAGACATCAGATTTAATTTACAGCAAAATGGAGCAAATTGGAATGTTATCTGCTCCTAAACAGAGAATAAAAGTTACAAAATACCTGACTATTATGACCAACACTACAGCAAAGAAGTCGTGACTATATACAGACTCTATGGACATAAACTTGCCAGAACAGAACTACAGAAACAGAAGGTGTTTATTAAATATGTGATTCTTAATACATTTGACCATCACAAACCACATTTCCAATAGAAATCAAATACAAGTAAATTCATATTAAACCCAGTAAGTGCAGGACAAGCTGCAAGTTACAGTGCATACTACTGTATTTAATACATTACAGGTATGTTCATACCCCTTGTAATAAAGAGGTTTGGCTATTTCAGCTACATCTTTTACCAACAGGCCCATAAAATCAAGCAGACAGCCCTGCAATGTCCTCAGACAGACATTTTCAGTGGGATGGGGTGTATACCTTTTCTGAGGTTCTGAAAGAATTGATTTACTGGGTCTGATGTGGAGGAACTTGACTGGTCTGAACCCCACTGATCACCTCTGGAATGAACTGGAACACTGGTTGCCATCCCCCAACATCAGTGTTTGACCTCACTGATGCTCTTGTGTCTGAATGGAAGCAAATGTTTCAACATCTGGTGGAAAGATTTCTGAGATGAGTAGGATAGCAGCTAAAATAGAGGACTGATTCGCTATTTATGCTAATAGTTTTGAAACTAAATGTTAGTTGAAACATTCAGTAAATACACATAGAATTAATGATATGATAGTTTTTGTGTGTGTGTATATTTGAACACAAATGTATAAAGTATAATAATGATTGATTCATTATACATGCATTTGAGTTTTTTAATAAATGCGTTTAAAATCCAAATTGTGCAAATTACACAATACCGAAGTTGCAACAGAAGGTTTATGGGTACAGGCATAATTACAATTTACAATTTATATTTTTTCTTTTCAGTTTTATTCCTTACATCCATTATTTATCTATACCTCCACATATTTTTCTCAGCATACTGATTTACCGTATATGATTTCTTCCCTGTACTCTCAGAGATAGAAATCAATCACTTCGGAAGACATACGAGCAAACAGTCTCAAAGTTTGCTTCCATATATATCAATTGCCAATGGCATCAACGTGAGATAACTAGCAATAAGACTTTCAGAGCTAGGGGAGTGGTGTGCAAAAATGTTGCTGTGATTGTAATTTCATACAAAGACAGACAGTAGCTCTGTGCTAATCTCATGATCAAATGTGTGCTCTTCCCTAATCTCCCATCTGAAGAGCAAATCTAGCCACGGGTATTTCGAAATAGCATCTGTGAGATGCCTCATAATACGACACAGGAATTGTCAAACGTAGCTTTGTCTTGCAAGTTGTCTTATATGCAAATTTGAGTTTTAACTCTTAATGCTCGCCACACATATCGCAACTTACAAGGAAATTCTAATGAAGCTCTATTTTAGGTGTTGCACCTCACACATCTGAAAAGTGAGTGAAAACCTCTGCCTGTCATGCATTCAATAATATCTCGCTCTCCAGAAATCCTAGGGTTCCCTGCTGCTTTAGCCTCATCATCACTTATTATCGCTTTTCTCAATAGAAATGGTTGCTATGGAAGCCGGTGGCTCTGAGCTCGTAGGAATATTAGGGAGCGATATTCTCGTAGCTGACAATGTCATATCTATGTATGAATACTGTAGCATAGTGAGACTCCTGCTGCTAGAACTCCAAATGAAGAATTTTAAACCAGAAGTATTTAAGTGTTCCATCAGAAGGTGAGAACTTTGCACATTTTGTCATTGGATATTGAGTATAATTTCTTTTTTAAACCACACATTCAGAGCTATCTGTGCCACTACATTGAGCCAACTAACTAGCTACTGTATATGTAAGAAAATAAAGATTTGTTTGTATTCTCAAGTGTTTAAACATGTCTAGAATCTTTTGACAAAACTGCGTCCTTCAAACCGTTGAAGTCTATTCCAAGTAAAAGACTTTAGAGGAATGTGAAACAAAACCAAGGACTTGTGGGAGTGCGGTTAGGGTTATATCTGATAGTGTGAAATTACCACAGTGACCTCTAGTGTTTTGTTTTAAAGCTTCATCATTTGGAACACAAGGTCACAACCGTTCTGTGCTGCCTCTGAAGAGAACTAATTTTTTTTCTCTCTAATTCACAGAAACTCAGATCCGTCAAAGACGAAAGAGAGCTGTGACATTCCATTTTCTCAAGTGACATTCTCAATGCGGGAGTAAGAAGTGGCATAACACAGTGACACAGTACAGCGCCATGCAATTTATATGGTTGAGCAGATCCGGATGAGCAGACCCATGTCTGTAAGGCTGGGAAGTCACTGTCAGCAGTCGGCTTCAGCAGGGTTTGAACATTTGCTCATTTGTTTCGTTAAACCCCGACCCTGACAAATCACACTGTGGTATCGATGAACAGACAACTGTGGCCCATGGAGGCTCAGAACCATGTGAGGGTCTAAATGCGGTGACCAACAGCCATTGGACTCTATTGAGCTTTGCTGAATGGACTGATGTTTCCAGATGCAAATGGATTAGTATACTGTCGAAAGAATCACCAGCAACTACAAAATGACCTTTTAGACACTTTCTGAGGGATACGATTTGTTTATTTTTTTCTTTGGTAAGAGACGGAGCACCATGGTACTGCCACCCCCTGATAAACGGCACGTGTGCCTGACCACCATCGTGATTATGACCAGCATGGCCTTCATGGACGCGTATCTCGTGGAGCAGAACCAGGGTCCGCGCAAAATTGGCGTATGCATCATTGTCCTGGTTGGAGATATTTGTTTTCTGATAGTTCTCCGTTATGTGGCAGTGTGGGTGGGCGCGGAGGTGAGGACTGCAAAGCGTGGCTATGCCATGATCTTGTGGTTCCTCTACATCTTTGTTCTGGAGATCAAGCTCTACTTTGTGTTTCAGAATTATAAGGCTGACCGTAAAAGTCTAGAGACTGTAGCTCGGAAAGCTTTGACTTTGTTGCTATCAGTTTGCGTACCGGGGCTGTACCTCGTTCTAGTGGCGCTCGACAGCATGGAGTACGTGAGGACCTTTCGGAAGAAAGAGGACATGCGGGGTCGACTGTTCTGGGTGGCGCTTGACCTGCTGGATGTCCTCGACATCCAGGCCAACCTGTGGGAGCCCCAGCGGACAGGTCTGCCCATCTGGGCAGAAGGTTTGATGTTTTTCTACTGTTACATCCTGTTACTGATCCTACCGTGTGTTTCTCTGAGCGAGATCAGCGTGCAGGGGGAGCATGTGTCACCTCAGAAGATGATGCTCTACCCTGTTCTCAGCCTGGTGACCATCAACATCGTCACCATCCTCATCCGAGGTGTAAACATGGTGTTGTTTCAGGACAGCCGAGTCTCGACCATCTTTATTGGCAAGAACGTTGTTGCCATCGCCACCAAGGCCTGCACCTTCCTGGAGTACCGGCGACAGGTTAAGGAGTTTCCCCCACAAGATCCCGCAGGCATCGCCATGGAGATACAGCATAACTCTGTGCCACACAATCAGATTCTGCCAAATGCAACAACCACCCTCCCTGAGGAACACTCACCGACCCGTGAGGTCATCGACACGTGACTAGAGCTCAGAAAAAACAATGCATCATTTTAAAACACAAAGAACTTATCTTGTGTTAAAGGAAAAACTAGTTCAGAACTTCTGGCTCCTTTACTACACAGCAAGGAGTTCAATTCTGAGTTCAATTGTTCTTTGGAGTTCAATTCTTCTATTTTGAAGAATATTTTTAAAGACATACTGCTGTGAACCAAGTGCTCAAAGGCCCTTAATGCTCAGATGAACAAATGGCAGCACACTGGAGTTTAATTATCATGATTTTAACTGGATTTTGTAATTTCACGCAGCTGTTTAATTATGTTCTATATGGAGGTTTTTTTAAAGAGATTTCTATGATATACAGTTGGATCTGTGCCCGCTGAACTCCTGTAGAAACCTCAGCACCTGTATCAGAACCTGTCAGTTACAAAATTCTACACTTTCCTGGCTGATTTTATTGTGCTTTCAGTTACCAATAAAAGTGTCATTTACTTGGCTCAGTTTAATACATTTTACCATGTATAAATCTGTTTAAAAATTTCTACGAAAGTCAGTGCAAAGTAAATAAGGACATGAAGAGAAAAGAAAGTGTACGTTTAGTAGTTAAGTCCACTGTCCAATCACAGCCTGTAAACAAGTGGGCTGGAAAAAGTGAATTTTGAATGTTTTGAAGATGGTTTGCTTGATTTAAAGATAAAACTTTTGATTTGAGCATGTTTTTTTCAAGGAACACAGAACTCTTTCTTCCTATGAATTTAAACCGGGAATTAGAAACCGTTCAGTTCACTAAAATATCAGTCTGTGAGGTTTATGTATGTGTGTGTGTCTGAACGTGTGTGTGTGTGAAAAGAAAAGATTTAGAAAGAGTTTTAGAATTCAAGGATTATTTTAGATGTCAATGAAAATTAATTAATTAATATACAATCCATTCATGTTCATTATTATTATTATTATTATTATTATTGGATTTTTTTAGCTGTGACATTTTAAATGTTGCAAAATGTATTAAAATCTTCATAATCCTGATAACTGTGTTGTGAACTGTGTTGTCGTTGACAGCTTAATGTGTTAAGAGTGACCACCTGATTTAAAAACAGATTGTTCCAGCCCGATTTCATGCTATTGGTTGAGCCAGTGTTTGTATATTGGGTATCAATAAATTATTTGATAGCATCTTAGAGCCTGTATACATTTTATGAAGAAATTACCTTAAAAAGTGCTTTCCTATAGCTGATGATGATGCACTTGGTACATTTCACCTCAAAATGATACTTCACCTTAAAAAACAGCTAATGCAGATCTAGCTAACATTAAACTTTAATATTTCCTGAGGTGTTCAAGGCTACCAACACAATAAAACAGAGACACGTTGTACTCACATTTGAACAATGCACTCTCACAGAGGAAGGTAAAACTTGTGCTACCGTTCAAAAAAAAGCAGGACCGACTGATTCAACATGAGGTTCGAGACGTAGTTCTGATTGGTGAGAATAGGCTGGAGAAAGCAATTTGGCTACTGCTTATTGGCTTTGGCTGCCATGTAGGCCAGCTGTAGAGAGTGATAAATTACGGTTCCTGTGATCCTCGGCCTTCTCATCCATCTCACTGCTTTACTGTTTCTATTGGCTTCCTCACCAGAAGAGCTAAGCTGCAGGAAGATTCCTGCTCTGTCCTACAATTTTCAGTTCTAACAGAGAAGCCATTTCCTCGTACATTCCATAAGAACCATAAATAGTTCCTCTAAGCTTCTGAAGTGGAACCCAGACACTTTTGACTTTTGACAAATGCTGAGCTGGGTAAGTCAATCACTTCCTGCTGATATTTATAACCTCTAAAAAGGAGTTCATAAATTACTCCTCAAACACTGCATATATTGCCTTTCTTGCAGGATTCATGAGTTTTTAACAACTCCTCCTGGCACTACGCGTAAGACACCAACTTAACCTTTGTGCAACAATTTGAAAAAGATAAAGGAAATAACTATTAAAATATTTCAACAAATGACCTAAAGCAGCTTTTCAGCTGTCACAAGCTGTGCCATCAGAGATTTGCTCATTCTTCAAACCTCAGCAATCAGTTGATTAATCACCTGCCAGCTTCAAGCTAATGAGGTCATGTGGGTGTATTTAACTGTAGCCCTGTTTAATTTTCTGCTGTCAGAACATTAAAAATTCCATTTTAAGCACATTATAATTCGACTTGGCAATAATTTACTAATATCATGGGAGGTCCTATCTTCTGACACAGCTCAATTTACCAACTAAGTTCATTTCTGGGTACCTCTGGAGAGCCTGAGAGAATCTATTACTAAAAGCAATTTACTGCCAAACTTCTAGGCAATCTGTTAGCATATAGCTTAGCATGTGTTGTATTCCACATCATACAATAGTAATTTCAGTCTTTTAATTTGATTCATAAGCATGATGTTCTGAACAACAGTATTCTTGCTGTGTGATAGTTTTTATCAGCATTTAATATTACTCACAACCTTGTCACTGGAGATGTTAAATCAAATATATTAAAATTAAAAATACATAATATTTTGTCTTTAGTTTTGTCCTTTTTCTCAGGTTCTATGCTTCAATACCCTGTAAAGTAGCAGTTTGATATAAAACAATGACGTTACACATGAAAATCCCTGAAATTTTCCCCATTTTTCATACATAACTGGCATATTGCTTTTCTAACAGTAGCTACACGTCATTAGATATTTTCTGATGTGAACAAATTACTTAGATTTATCACTAAAGTGTGAAATAACTTGGCCTGTCAAAGATCTTTCAGGTTATTCACACTGACACAAACCTACTTAGAAGCGTTTAATGAGCTGAAACAAGAGAAATGCATTTTTTGTGCCTTATTTCTTTTCTGAAGCTAATATGAGTAAACATAAAACCAATTATAGCATTTCCAGTTCTGTGGATCTTATTAAACTAATTGAACTAATTGCTCAATAAACACAGTCATGGATATTATTTTCAGGTGTTTATTTGAATCATGATTAATAATCCATTTTAAATCATGCATTTTGTCTGTTCATTCCATCATCAAAAAAAAAAAAACAGAAAAAGAATTGTATTTATCTATATGTATTTTTAATGTGTTATGCGATGATATGCTTTTAACTTAACTATACATTGTCTCATGTAGTGATGATCAAAAATGCATTATTTGTATTAATTTATACATGTAAACAATCAGATAAATAATTAAAATCACTTTGAATTAACTACTAACAGTTTCTGCATATAAGAATTTAGCCATTTCTGTCTTTCCATTGCTGTCAAAAGCTTACTCTTCTCTCTGAATGCAGCATCATCTGCCACCACAATGTTTCTCTTCTGCTGGTGACCCAGCCGTGAAGCCCAGTCGCCCGGCCAGCTCTTCACCAACTCTTCCTCCATCTGTGACTGGCTTAACGGAAGCCAGTCATCCCCGACCAGCTGTTCTGTGCCAGCCTTCGCTGCACCAAAATCTGGGGCAGTCAGCATCTGAATGCTCCAATCACGAAGCGAGATGGAAGGGTAGAGTACCTCCCACTGTTCACTTTTAGAATCTTCTTGACCAATAGGAGGCAAGTTACTGTTTACAATAACGAATGTGGAGAAGCACATGAAATCGCAATGCCATTACAATATTATGTGCTGTATGAACACATGAAGACAAAATACCTTTGCAGAGGTCGAAGGTGAGGCTGAGGAAAGGCAGAGATCATTAGTGTCATACCCATCAACACTAAGAATAAAAGAGCAGAGCGGGGAGGTATGGATAGAGCCACCATCTATAGAATAGAACATATAGACCAGGACATTATATTAGGGAACATGAATGCTACAAGAATCATGTATATGAATCATGTGTGAATCAAATTTACAATAGATATTGAATGTAAGTTCCTCACATATGTGAAACGTGATACCTTTTTCTGACTACAGGCCATTTTAAAATTAAACCCATATATCAGCCAATCAGACTAAAGTATATTTCAACCATACACATAAATTATTCACACCCTCTTGCTCACATTATATAACAGTATGTTACTGTAAAGGCATATATTTATTTAATATATTTCAGTGTCTACTGGATACTCCAGTTCTAGAACACATAGAAGGAATAAGTAATGTTTCTAATATCCACTTTTTACAGGAATTACACTATATTTAAAAACACAGCCTATGAAATGTAAAAACCTAAAAAATTAAATGGAAAAAAATAAATACACTCTATTGTTTCCTGCCTTTGAATTGAATAGATTTGTAGCTATTATAAACAGCAAATAAATTAAAAATCAGCACAGCAATATTGTATTTAAATTATTAACAAATTATACATTTCATTTAATAGGATAATTAATATGATACCTTTGTGGAGTTGTTGTGTTGTTTGTTGCTGTATTTGCTCTTCAGTGCGTGGTGTCAAAAAACGAATCTGTCTTGAGTGACTCCAAACTGGTTGGCAACTCTTCTATGCAATGTCTCAAATTTCGTTGTCTCAGATTTTTATATATTTCGTCAATTGTTCAGAAGTTGCTTATTACTATTGCTATATCACCTATTGGGTCTATCTCAAACTCTGTAACGCATTTTCAAGTGCCGGAGTGAATATGTACTGGTTCTGCTTGTGTGGGATTATATATACCTCTCTTTGTCAGAAGTTGTAGGGGGGAAGACAAGATAAAACGGCATGTGTCATTCTCCTTGTTGAAATGCAAACAAAGCCGAAACAGAGAAGGCCACACCCCTGGATGTCCTGTTTGGATGGAGTCTTAAAATAAAAACTAGAATCACAAGAGAAAAGAAACACGTTTGGACGTCAGAGCACCTAATGATGTCTCAAAAAAAAGGAAAAAGTCCGGAAAGTGTCTGGAAAGATCACAAAATCATGATCAAAACTGGATGTTCCACTATGACGGATAATGTTCTTTAGCCACGTGTTGAGTCAAGCGTGTGACCTACCTGTTCCTGGGCGTAACCTATAGGATCATGAGATGCAAGCTAAGGGTCGATAATGAGGACCATGAACCAAATCTGAAGTGAGATCTTTACCATTCTTTGCAACCTACGCACTCGTTCCGATTCTGGGCCAAGCGAGACGTCACTCTCATTAAATTTGAAAGGTTCTTGCAGGCTCCTGTCAAACACACCATATCCCCCACAAGACAATTTGTTGCATTTTACACAACCATAGCTAGGCTTTCATTTCAGAAAGACACAATCTGACGAGGTTGTGTTTTGCCAACAGAAACAGTTTATTATCAAATAATAAAGTTTATTTTCTCATATTTATAAAATCTTTTGAATTTATTTACTGAGTCAAGGGTTAATTTTATAATTCAGGAGTGTAAACCTACAATCAATACAATAACATTTTTCGTGTTAAAATTTGTGTTTAACACATAAATAAACAAAAAAAGACATTTGTTTATGAGAATTAAGAACATGTACAGACACATGTTATGAATACTCATGTCATAAAATAAAATTTGCTGTGATTTGAAAATGTGATTTGAGATCACA
>JAZGTK010004660.1:0-24008 GCA_036877625.1 Ambastaia sidthimunki
AGACTTTCTATCCAGACTGCAAATATATCTACACCGCAGTCTAGAACACGATCTAGACTTTCTATCCAGACTGCAAATATATCTACACCGCAGTCTAGAACACTGTCTGCTTTGCTGTCTAGATGGAAAGAAAAGATAAAGTTTTTAAGGGCTAGACTTCAAATATTTGCTTATATCAAAACAAACCCCTGTGTACCTTCTCAAGTTTATGGCCCGTGTGGACAGGAAAATAAACCTTGTATATAGAAACTTGTCGATATAAAGAGTTGCTTTTGCAATAATATTAAGCAAATATATGTAAGTTAATAGATGTCATTAGTCCCCCAGTGAGCAAAGCAACTTCGCTAAAGCTGTGAATGAAAGCAAACACCTGTTTCTTATGGTCGTCATGTCTGTGTGCGACCTCACGACAAATTTGTGATGTTCCTAGTAGATGAATGCAAGTTTTTGGTTCCGATCAGTCAGACACAATACCAGGATGAAAAAACACTTTATAGACTTTATATTGTACATTAAGCGGCTGCACAACGCATGGGCTGGTCTTCTTACCTTTTGTTAATGTGTCGTGTTACTTAAGATGGTTGTGAGGGTAAGACAATGCAATAACCTGGATCCTTACAGCATATCATATGACGATCGCCTACGAAAAGAGCAAACGTCCCGGTAACAGCTTGTCTTCTTAAACATGACTAGAACTTGTTAAACCAGATTCACCTGCGCATGTCACAATAAACAAACAATTTAATTAAAGCAAATGACACTTTCAGTTCTACTGCTGTGCTTTAAATGTTCAGACAGACTCTGAAACAATATTTACAGACTCCAGACAAAACTCTGTCAGATCAAAAGATAGAACGTTCATTTATCAGTTAATTATGGAGAAACTTTGTGGGAAAAACATGTGGAAATGTATTCCAAAAATCCAGATGTACAATAATTTGCAGAACCGCACAGGGACACAGAATAATTAATCATGTTTTTGTAATGTGAAATTAGATCGTATTGACTGCTTTAAATTATTTTTATGATATTAAACATCATAAATTAATCCTATCATGTAAACCTGAAATAATTCCTGAACATTTGTAATTTTTAGTTTTAAAAGTTTTCAATATGGAATGATTCTTTGTATCCATAAAATCATGTTTAAATATATTCAAACATTTCTGTCCTGATTCTGAGAGATGAACTTTAGTTTTAAACAGAGCTGAGAAAACTACACTAAATAAACACACAACATACTTAATAACTGACACCATAAGAACAGAGAACAGGAATGAATTTTATAAGTGACGGGTGCTCCGAAAAACATACTGTATTTTTACCAGTTACAATGTCAGCTAATTATAACTGCTGAAGACTGAGAGAAATAAAACATACTGTATTTTTACCAGTTACAATGTCAGCTAATTATAACTGCTGAAGACTGAGAGAAATAAAACATACTGTATTTTTACCAGTTTCAATGTCAGCTAATTATAACTGCTGAAGACTGAGAGAAATAAAACATACTGTATTTTTACCAGTTACAATGTCAGCTAATTATAACTGCTGAAGACTGAGAGAGAGAAATAAAACATACTGTAAGATCATGAGCTCACAGCAAACACACAGAACAGAGAAACACAAGCAACAACATACAAAAGAGACTCAAATATCTGCTGAGGGTCTCTGTGAAGCCCCCTCAACACTCAACCTGAATCAACAGGACAACTTATTAGTTCTTGACTGGTGTAAAAAGTGTCTTCTGTGGCACCAGGAAAAGCACGACCATCAGTAAATAAATAAAAATGTAACAGTCTAATTACATTGTATGAAGGAAACTTTTATTTGCAAGCCACATAATTTCACAGCAACCTTTTTCAGAGTTATTTCTGTTGACGCAGAGATGGTCAGAAAAATCTATTTCTCTCACTGACACTTTATAGCCCAGTGAGGCATGATGACGTTTTTTATTCGGGTCACTGCACACACACATTTATTATCTACTTAAATAGGGACATTCCATAGATGACTTTATACACATCTAGTTATAAACAATGTTACCTCACCCTAACCCACACTCTAACCCTAACAGAAAACTTTTTACATTTTTAGAAAAAAAACTATGTACTATGTTTTAATAGCGTTTTTACAAGTAAGGACGTTTTCCCAAAATGAGGTTGTTCAGATTTGCCACATTTTGCTGACTTTTGGGTACAAATTTGGCCCCACATATTGTTAAAGAAAAACACACAGACATTTAAATATACACACACACACTGCTTCATTACCATCTAATTAAACCAATTGTAAATACATCCTGACCTCTCAAAACAAAACACACACATGTACAAACGATCACCAGACAGAAGTGCAATGCAGTACCAATGAGTGTGCAATGAGAAATCACCACAACACACACCATAGTTATGTTCATTTGTCAAAGATTATTCATTAATCTATTGTATTTGGAAAACTGACCTTTATTGTCCTGGTAGACTACGGAACCTTTATGTATGTATACATTTCAATACTTTGCAAATAACTTTTTCATTGTTTGAATGTTTATGCAGGAGAACACAAGCAGATGAAGGACACCGGTGGTCACTGTTGTGTTTGAAGGGCCCTGATTCTCAGACAATCTTATGATAGACCTCTGAGCTCAATATTAACTATTAACTCATAATTAACTATTCATTTTCATCAACATTTGAAAAAAACACTTTATTTACTGTGACTGTTTGCAAACATTTACTGTAAAACTGGTTTAATTGAGATGGTCGGATAATTACACTGCAAATATTGCAAAGTCATTGAAAGAGATGTGGAAAAAACTGCAAATAATTCAACATTAGCTCACCATATGTTCAATACTACATTCTACACTGCATACTATAGTCTACACACGCCCCTCTCGTTCTCTCTCTCTCTTACACGCGCGCGCGCACACACAAGGTTTCTATGCTTTGTCATACTGACTTTTATCTTGTATAAAATGTAAATTATATTTCCTAACCCTCACGCAAACCTTTTTGCACTTTTTTCATTTTCAAAAAAGCATCATTTCCCTCATGGGGACCGCTGGCTAGTTCTGGCCCCACCATGTAGGTGTTTTTTTTATCACACAAGAACAAGATAAACACGAACACACACACACACACACTAAAATACACACGTACTCGCAAACACTAGCACTCGCTTTGACTTTATTTCGGATCACACGCGTGTTGTTCTGGTGCAAACCCCAGATTTCACTCTACACTTGTTTGGGATTTTAGTATTATTATCACGAAGACAAAAAGAATGACATTGACAGTCATTTTCTCCTTTGCAACTTCATCGGGCGCGACGGACGCGATCGCGGAACGCGCGGAGAGGAAACGCGAATCACTGATAGATTGTCAATGGAAACGCGCTTGAGATTTTGCTTTTCTTTGACATGATCTATTCAGATTGAATATCATTTTAAAACACGCTGTATTTCTCCTGTAAACTGCTCAAGCGAAACAAACGTTTACATACAAAGATTGAACACAGACGCACGAAACTACAGTATAAAAAAAACACTCGCAGTGATATGAATGTGTTTGACTGCGTAACAAGAAGTTCATTGAGTGTTACAGCCTCTGATAGCGAGTTATAAAGCGAGTCTTACCTGTCCGCGAGAGATTTACAGATCCCGAGAATAATTTTCTTTACCGCCGCGATCATCACACGAGCCCGCCGATCATCGACGACCGTCCGCGGCGGCAGCAGCAGGAGCCGGTTCAGTCTTCGGTTCAGATGTTCAGCGGGTTCAGGGTGTTGTGTTCGCGGACGCGTTCACGCTTCTGACGCGGTGGCAGATCCGCGTCGCTTGACCCGAACGCACGTCATTATGTTCCTGCGTCGCGCATTCTTTAAACGGCCATAAAACATCAATCCTGTCAAATTCATCTAGAGTTTACAGGAGAAACAACCAGTTTCTGCATCGCACGACCTTCCGCTCAGATGACTGTAGATGACGCTTCATTGCGATCATTAACATGATCTAGTTTAAAGGGCAGTTTCAGTTCAGAAAGAAAATGATGTGGATCAGAATTGTTCATCAATCTGTATGTCAGTGTAACTAAACAAACAGGGTTTTAACTGAAACAGATTGTGTTATAGAAATGAAAAGAGAACGGTTCACCTGACTGCAGTGTGGAGCACTAGCTAGTCTGACATTCACTTGATTAATTAATCAGGGTTTATTTATTAAAGCAAGACATTTCAGAAGCAGAGGCCATATTACAGAAATGTCCTTTCCTCCTTTACATTCTCAGTTAAGATATGGCAATTTCAGTGTTCTGTAAGGGTTCCTTTTGGTTACTTAATAGACATGATTCTGAGTTAGGACGTTTCTGTAGTGAGGCCACTGGTTCTCATTTACAATGTCTATAATATTCTGTTCACATTGTGACAACCTTCCCCATATGAACATGACTCAATATCAGGTTAAAGATGTTATATTTTATCATCAAAATAACCTCCCTTTGCCTAAAATTTAAAGAAAAGTTTTTTAGGGGGGATTTTTAAAATAAAAGTTTGCTTGGTAATAAAAAAAAAGATGTTGACACGTTTGTCAAACACTCCCGGTCTGCACATTCACTCAGTGTTGTTCATTATTCATTATCAATACAATCCAATATGACCCTGAGCCAAACAAGTAGGTTACTCAATAAAATTGATTTTATTATGAATGATAGGAGAATGGGTTTGTTTAATAAGATAAACAAATTGAACTGTACTTACCACATATGGCTTGACCGCTGTTTCCCAAGTTAAGAAAACGTCATATCTAATGAAAATAACAGGGAGAAAAAGGACATAAATATTGCATCACAAAATGCTTACAGTACATACTGTGAATTAGTATTACGATTACAGTGTGCGGTTGAAACAGACTCATTTCATTTGAGACAATAAGAACTTCATTTTATATAACTTCTTACTATATAATTATAGAACTTCATATATTACATATTCATATAACTTTCACATTACAAGAGTATTTCATGGCTTCTCACAGTACAGAACATGAAATATTACAGGAACTTCATGTAAAATAAATACACATATGTTACTGTATATGCTTTTCACTAATATACAGAAATGTGCATATATGCAACAGGTTTCTAAATATTAGAAAATGTGTCCATGAATGTGGACATCTTTACAGTTGGACGTGTTTAAGGGATGTGTCACATTAATACTGACTGTAGCACAAATCAGCAATATTTTTGAAAACAGGAAATTATTTTAAATTTCAACATGGTGTTGTTTGTGTCTCTGACTGTATTTCATATTCAGCTTTTGAAACACTGAATTAAGTAATTGACAGATGAGTGATTATTATAGATTAATGGCCTTCATTTATGTCCATATTTGTGCCTGACAGATAAAATACAAAAGCGAATAATTAAAGTTAAAAATGAAAGAAAACATTTATATAAAAAACATCAATTACACAGAATATTCCTGCAGGCCACAAACATGTTGTTCTTTAACACCAGTGTGCACAACGGCCTGTGTGTGATTAACCCATCCAGGCAGGATTTGCAGTGATTATGCTGAGTGCTTTCCACTGACTACTGTTCACATTGTGACTCACACTGAATCCACAGCAGAGTTTCTGAGGGTTTACACGTGCCACAGTATGTTTGTCATCCATCTATCATAACACATAAAGATAGAAGCACATGGCAAACTGATTCTTATACAGAAACAAAAGAAAAAAACACCTTCACGTCTGTACTTTCTGAGGAAAAGCACATCTCCCACCCCCATCCTCACCATGTTCTACAGAGGGGCGATCGAGAGCATCCTGAGCAGCTGCATCACTGCCTGGTTTGGGAACTGCACCGTCTCGGACCGCAAGACCCTGCAGCTGGATAGTGAGGACAGCTAGGAATTGTGGATAACCCCACACACCCCTCACACACACTCTTTACCCTCTTTGCTCTATAGATGTTGGCTCCATAAACAACTGGTTCTTTTATTAACCAAAACAAAGACAATGATAGGCCTCTCTTTATTTCAAAGAAGCTCCATACTTTAAAGATCCCCTTATACAAAGACGTCGGTCCATGGAGTTGAATCCTGCAAGAATCTATTAAATATAAAGTGGAATCCAGTTGCAAACCTCCGGCTTGTCTTAAAGTAAAATTGCCAACATCTCTCCATACCAGATCTTCAGATCCTGTTAAAAATCTCTGGATAAACTGTAATTGGAAGGTCCTTTTCTGGCCAAGTGTATTAGTCTTTGCCCCTTCTTCTTTAGGGAGATATAATATACCCTTTGGAACCCAATAAAATTTCCCAAAAGAAATCCACTATGATGCAGCCTGCAATTTTCCAAAAGTCCACTTGGTGGCTCAGTACATCTCAAATGGTGACAGAATGTTGAGGCCACAAATTATTATTGACTGTAACTTGCCCTCTAAATGGCATCTTTGGCCAAAGCCATTTATCCAGCCACTTATTCGTTATTTCTGAAACGCCCTTCTAATTTTGTTGTAAAGCTGAGTCCAATCCAAGATACCTAACACCTAGATATTTAAAACCTCTCTTCCTTTCAAGTCCAGCAGGTAGTTTAGGAAGGCATCTACTTTTCATATTTTCAACATACAGTAGCTTTACTCTTGTAAATCATTAATAATTACTCGTAAGGTTACCATCTCGTTTTGATTTTTTACCATGACAATGATGTCATTAGAATAAGCCGATAATTTAACTTTAAACTCAGACTGCAGTATACTCCACCTATCAATATTTGCTCTGACTGTAATTCTGATTCTAATGCCCAAAATGTTTTGTAAAACTCCATGGAAATACTATCATCTATTCCTGGAGCTTTACTACACTCCAAGCTTCTTTTAAGGCATCATACAATTCACCTTTCTTAAAGGTTTTTCCAATTCAGTAGTCACTCCATTTGGAACTTAGGTAGACCTTCTTGAAAATGACTAGCTATATCATAAACCTCTGCATATTCATTCTTATTCAGCTCTGAATAAAATGCCGCTACTGTTTTCCCTTTAGCATCTGTAAGTTCTCTACCTGTTTCAGATAACAAAGATTTTCTATTTTGACCATTCTTCTTTTCAAGTCCAAAAAAATACTTGGTTGGGCCATCAATTTGCAGTATGAAACAGGCACTTTTTGCCATTACATTAGCAATAAAAACATTACAGTTGACTAATCCATGGTCTAAAAAACTTACTGGTGAAATAGCACAATGTTTAAGAATATTAAAATGATGTTTAAAACAATACCAACTGTCTAGCCATTGTCACAAAATGATCACTTACTTGCATCCATGTTAGGGTGCCTTTGTGATTTATTCAACACACTCCAAACATCATACAATTAATATTCTGTTATAATTTGTTTTAAAACACTTTGAGATGCTTAATGTGGTTCTCTGTGATTTTTAATCAACACTGACTTTTTCCGTACAATTAAAATCAGCACCTTTAAAAAAACTCTTCAGGATTGCAGTTTTCTAAAATATCTTTACATTTTATTTAAAAACAAACTCTTTCACTACCCACTACAGGAGCATACACATTTATAACTACAACAACATTTTCAAAACTGACCCTTAACCTTAGCAATCGCCCCTCAACTTCCTGTAAGTGTATATAAATGATGTAAAATGTCCATTCTAGTTCTGTGTTGCTCTGTGTCGTCCTATGTAGCACCTTTGTCCTGTAGAACCGGTGTGTATATGCGTATATGGCTGAAATGACAATAAACTCTGACTCACTTTGACTTTGACCTGAAGTGATACAGGAGTAAAACTCTTCTTTAAAAGACAGAATCAACTGAGCTTGCTGATTTAAACTTACTTTCCATCACAAATCATCAGAATTACTGTGTTCAGATATAATTTAGTTTTTGTCTGTTTTTCTTAGCCTGTCCTTTTTCCCTTTTTTCACTCGTCTTTTTGCACTAGTTTTTCTCTTTAAAGTTTTGAAAAGGTTGTAATCTCTCATATCAATGTCTCTTGGGTTTTCTGCCTTCACATCATCACAAACATTATCACTCTTGTATCAGTTTGATCTCCTACTACACCTGTTTCATTACACTTATTTGCATTTTTTTATCATTCACATTAACTTCTCAAATGTTTATTGTCTTTTTGATGTTAATTTTACTCTCATACTTATCATTTTGTCCTTTACTTTCCATATCACTTCCAATTGTTTCATTTTTAACATTATCTATTCTGGACACACTGACAACAAAAACAATTTAA
Source organism: Ambastaia sidthimunki (assembly GCA_036877625.1). NCBI lineage: Eukaryota > Metazoa > Chordata > Actinopteri > Cypriniformes > Botiidae > Ambastaia > Ambastaia sidthimunki. The sequence goes on from JAZGTK010004660.1 coordinate 8,264, forward strand.
AACAACATTTCATTGTTTCCGATGTTGCATATAACATAATCAAAATTGTCAATCCTAAACTTAAATACCAGATTTAAACCCTCACCTGCACCTCAGATTCATGTACACTTGCCTTCGAAAAGAAACATGTTTTAGCTGTGCCGATTTACAACCTCTAAAAAGAGGTTTTTTTTTTTTTAATGTGATAACTTTCCGTGTCTCATTACTTCCCACTCAATCATTTCATGCTTTAAGAATCGAGAAACTTTTTAAAGCAAAACCCTTTTGAAGGTTAGGCGTCTTTTATCACTATTTGCAACCTCTTTCACTTTATTCTCATCAACCAAAAACAAAACAATTGCGCTATTTATTCCTGACACTGACAGAATGTTTTTAAAACCACTTGCTACATTCCTCTACAGACGCCATGGCGCAGCGCTAACTTAACAAGCGTTACAGTCTCACACGCCGATTCAAAGCGTTTTACTTCACCTAAGTACAACAAACTCAAATAAACACCAGCAACTAAACCAATATTCAAATGAAAAGAAAAAACTCACTCAGCCCACAAACAAACGCTCTCACTCGCCACGCGTTCAGTCCCGCCCAATCAATTTTGACTTTCAATTGAAGTGTTTTATTGGCATGACAAACTGCAGGTTTGTAGCTGCGCTGCGTACGATAACGTGTGCAATGTAATTTATACCAAAATGTATACAAATGTATACAAAGAAAATTAGTGCAAAACTCACTCCTAGCATGCATTACATTTTCATGTTTTTAATTGCATGTTTTTGCTAGTTAAAGCTGTTAAATGAAGAAACTGAAATCAGGTGATAGCTCCTCACTGACATGATCAATATCAACTGCTGTATTTTACTGCATCTTCACCTGTTGCCATAACAACAGCTGAGCTGTTAAGACAACAGATGGCTGATTCTTTAGGACCAACTGTCGATCGTGTGATAGTGAAGCTTCACCACATATGCCAGCGAAAATATAGTAATAACATACTGCTTATAATATAATGTTTAGTATACACCACATACACACGTTCTTAATAATAGAATGTAATTGTAACTTCGTTTAACAGTATTTGAAGAAATGCATTAAATTACAAGTGATATTACTTCTGGCTTATTTGTCATACAAAATGGTAATTTGTGCGCATTGCATTGTGTGATACAGCGTCTCATCACATCTCAAAACATTTACCATTAAACTAAAATGGTATATTCAAAATGTATAAAAAACTGTAGAAAACTGTTATTTTAACAGCTGTCAGGTCAAAACATCAAAAGAAGGAACATGTTCTGATGTCTTCTAACTTAGCAAAGGTTTACTGTAATTTAGACATTCCAGTTGAGGTCCGAGGTGCTCCTCACCCTCAATGAAAGCACAACCACCTACAAAATAGGCTTTTTTGGCCACTTTCCACACATCGTCTCTAAGAGTATAAGAGAGCATTTTATGATTATAGCTCATCCATGTCCTAGAATATGCTTCTAAATCATGCACACGCTTATTGATATCGCAGACCTGCATATTAAACAGGCAACGTTTTCCTTAGACACCCCCTCTTCAGCACAACTGCATGCAATTGTCTTTACCAATCCCTCTAACCTGACACCTAACTTCTTCTCAATGCTACTTGGACAAAGTGGAGATAATATTGCACTCTGCAATCTCTTTCTCTATTAGGGTTAGGGTTCTTTGGAATAGAGCAGCAGTGCAGGGAAGTTTTCATCATCGATCACGCAGGATTGTTTGACATAATCATGATAAATCATGACAAGTGTCTATTAAGACAAACCACTCAAACTAGCACGTGATGTGTGTGAGCCTTTTCTCTTTCGCTGTAAATGTTTTCCAACCAACAATTATAAACACAATAAAAGAAAACACTCAGCTTACCGTCAACACAACCATCGCACAACTTTAACTGCATTAAAGTATCTTTTCCCAATAAAAAGAGACAGAGCAGCTCACCATGTGTATGCACTCACCATCTTGAATTCTGGCACGCTTTGTCATATAACACGTGCGCTAGGTGACGTCATTTGATGACTTCCGGAATTGTGCACATCCCAATTTTTGTAAGCAAATAGTGCACACAGACACAGCTCTATGTTCAAAAATGATTTACATTGAGGAAAATATTGGCAGATTTAGAGCCTCAACTTATTCAGTAGATGTTTGTCTGCAGCTACATTATTGCCATGAGTACATCTGAGTGACAATCAAACATGTATAAACACACTTAGATCTTACTGTTTTACTTGTGGCTACAAACAGTGTGTTTTCAGCATGTTTAAAAAAGCTGTAAAAATCTGATTGTTAGGTTTATAAGGAGTCTGGATAATAGTGAAGAAAAGATCAAATATGACTGTCGGCTCAGAAACCTTGACTAACCTTTAAATATTGACCTCAGGGAAAATAAAATGTATGACTAACCCATTAAATACGCATTTATGTAGCGTACCCTAGTGGAGAGACATGCTGGCCAAGTATGGTGACCCATACTCTGCATTATTTCCATCCAAGTGCACACATAATGCTCAAGGACACCTCAGTTGTTTCCTGCCAGCGTTGGAAATTGAACTGGCAACCCTCCGACTCTCTAACCAGTAAAGTCACAACTGCCCCAAATTTCCCATGACCATATTTAAGATCAGCTACAACGTGGGGACCGGCCAATGCAGAGAAGTTTGTGTTTAAGAATGTGTGAATTTCCGTGTATGCATGTGTGAGTTTGTGTTTATGAGTGTGTGTGTGTGTTGCCACTCCCTGTTGCCTTTATCATGTATCTCGTCAAACCAGTCCATCTGGATCTTATGCAAATGTATTTCATGCTGTGTTTCTGTCTCCTGAACTTTCAGTTCACAGATTCACCACTAATTTTTAGTGATGATTGAAAAAGATTAAAATTGAGATGTTAATTTATGACTGACTTTACTAAACAGAATCATGTTATCAAACACCCAACGTTCTGCACTTTGTTCTCTCTGTGGTATTTCAAATGAAAAAACAGTGAGACAGCAGCGAGCAGGAGGGCAAGATGAGACCTGACTTCTGGGCGGATCTTTGCTGTGAGTTTCCTCTCTAGTCTCACTGACTCTGTAACCGAGTTCCAGGAAACACACCTGCAGTTGTGCTGTGATCTTTCTCTGTTTTTACAAACTTACAGCAAACACTGACGCAGCTCATAATGATGGAGGCTATAAATGGAATATTTGGGATTTTTCTGCTGCTTTTTGCTGGTGAGTGAGTTTTGTATAGAAGTATTTCTTCATTGTGGCAGAGCCACACCTAGAGCGAATGAATTCAGTCATATCCAGTAGAAGTTTAACATGTTCGGACACACAATGATGCTTTTCCTCCAACATTGATGCCAAACAAAGTGACTCCAGCTGAAAACAATTACCTGCATTATTTTAGGTTCTGTTTGAATGTATTCAATTACTTTATATGGTTGTGAAAATGATATAAAAAAAAGTAATAGATAATCAATAACAATAAATCAAGTCTATTAGTGAATAAAGTGTTATTTAACAGCTCTCTGACTGTATGTAAGTTGACTGCAGCATGTGCAGTGACTGCAAACGACCTGCGGGCTCAGAGCCAACGCCCCAAACACACAGAAGAATACAAACCTAAGATCTTATAACTCATAGACGTGAGATTAAATGAGATCATCGAGATTCATCAAATCAAGGATCATTGAAGAATCCAAATAAGCATTTCTCAAACATCTCCAAAACCAGATTCTCCTAGAAAGCACTGAGATCAAATGTAAACTTGTTCTTAAATCGTTGCTTATTAAAAATGTTTCACATGAGAAAAAAATGGCGCAAGAGATCTCAACATTGTCTGAACCTTTTCCCCCTAAGAGCTATGAAGAGCAAACTCTGAGCATTAACATTACATCGCATAAACATAACATTTTCTTCTGTATTTCTTTCAATGTATCATGACCTATTATAAAATTGTTGAAATGTTCTGAACTTGGTGATGTTCAGGTCACCTCAGGCTGTTACCTGCTCTTTACTCTCCTGCTACAATGCTTCAATGTTTGAAGGTCTACATGCACATATAAGATGAACCTATATAAGAGTCTTTTTTATGTACATGTGTGTGTGTGTTTCACAGGAGCACATGTGTGTTTCAGCATGACTGTAGACATCCCAGAAAAGCAATATAAAGTTGCCCGAGGTGATAATGTGACTATACCCTGCAAGTTTACACTTCCTTCAGCCACTACACCAACCATCAAATGGTCGGCTCTTTCAGACGTGCCGGATCAAGCTCAGGTAACAAATCAGATAAATGTCTGATAAATATTATTATATTACAAAATGAATATTATTACTATAGGGCTTTTCCCAAAGTGTATTATTGCAAAGTAGATTTACAGACAACATTAAAGTTTAGTATATTAAAATTAGTCAAAATTTTTAAAAATAAAACAATTATACAAAAATATCACTTATTGAGCAAACTAAAGGCAACTGTTGCACAGAACATAAAATGACACAAGTTGCTAGTAGCAAAGCTGTAACTTCACCTGAAATAAACCAGACTAACCAGCTTCATCTAAAATAAACCTGACTAACCAGCTTCTGTGTGTAATATCAAATTTTGTGTTTTGCTTTTGTTCTTTATGGTCATTATTAATGTTCTGTTTGCTCATAAGAGAAACAGTAGAGTACTACAACAGTAGAGGACTACAGAGACTGTTGGCTCTTTTTAAGCAAGAACTCAGTAACACCCCACAGCACCTTAGCAACCACCTAGCAAAGCCTATAGCTATAGTCCAGCATTTCTATAGCAACATCATACTGTAGAAAATGTAAAACTGTAAATGTAGTCAGACTGTCTCTGTATTTTGACTGTTCGGTTGTGAACAAACTTTTCTTAAAACTCTAAATTAAGGCATCTGCTGGAAGAGTATTTGAACATTGTGTTTACTCTTCTTTCACAGACCACTGTTGTCACACGTTTCGGCTCTGGTAAAATGACTGTAGGCAGTAAATATAAAGGCAGGGTAAATCTGGATTATGACACTTCAAAAGGAATAGCCAACCTGCAGCTTCTGGGAACCACCAGCGCTGACACACGGATGTTTGAGTGCGAGGTTCAGTCTGAGGATGATGAAGAGGGCAGCCAGTCTGACACAACTCGCCTTGTGGTTTTGGGTAATAATGCCAGTCATAACCAGTCATTTGAATCTCATCACACACTGCAAACATCACAGATTTTTATTATCAATAAATAAATAAACATTATTATCAATAAAGAAATATTTTTTAATAAATGACATTGAATTCCAGTTGCTTATAACGTTCTGATTTACATTAATGTCATTTTCATCCCAATAACAGTGGCCCCATCACAGCCTGTGTGCCAAGTTGTAGGAGTAGCAGAATACGGTCAGAACATCAACCTGACATGTCGCTCTGAGGAAGGAACGCCAACCCCCACCTACAAGTGGCAGAGCCACGATGTCAACAACATCCCTCGGCCAAACCCACCCAAAACCACTGACCGTATGTTGTGTTTCATGTGTTCACTTGTTTAATGATGTGTAAATAGATTCTTAAAAATGACCTGTTTGCCTGCTTCACTAACCTGTTTATTTTAATCTCTCACTAGAAAATGGAATTTTGTCACTCTACAATATTTCCAAAGACACATCTGGTTACTTTATCTGCACATCCACCAATGAGATTAGATCTGCAAAGTGTAACCTCACTCTGGCCGTCATGCAACGTAAGAAAAGTCACAGAACACTAAACAGATCAACATCTTACTGCTAACTAATCCTGTTCCTCTTTTTGTCTTTTGACCTCTTCCCCACTGGTTCTCTCCAACAGCGTCCATGAACATGGCCTCCACGTTTGGGATAATCGGAGCCATTGCAGCTTTTGCTCTTATCCTGGGAATTATCATCTTTTGCTGCTGCTGTAGGAAAAAAGAAAAGAATGAGGAATACGCCATGGGGTAGATGGATGATCTAACAGTTTCTGAATAAGCTTCTAACATTTGCTTATATTTTACTCTTTTTCTTTTGTCAGAACTCCTGAAGGGGGTGAATACACAGATAAGGACCCTAAAGGTACAACAGACAGCCGGGATGAACATGTGAACTATGAGGAAGAACATCGTGTCAACAGTGGAGACAGACGTGACCCACAAGATGACCGCAGCGAGAGGAGCTACGATCGCCGCAGCGATTACGATGACCGGAGAGACCGTTACGATGACCGCAGAGACCGTTACGATGACCGCAGAGATCGTTACGATGACCAGAGTGATCATTACAATGACCGGAGAAAAGACAACAGTGACAGCCGAGAGAAGTATGAAAGAGATGATCGTTACGACGATCGCGATCGCTATGACGACCAGCGTGGTCGCTACAAGGAGCGGAACGATCGCTATGACGACAGCAGGGAACGCTATGACGACCGCCGTGATCGATACGAAAGTGACCGTTACTCTGACCGGTATGATAGTCACGACAGACCTCCAAGCGTCCCACCCAACAAACCCAAAGATCAAAGAAACTAAGTTTAGCTGACCGTCTTATAAGATACATTAATCTGATTTTAGAAAATTAGGAAATGGACTAAGATACGTTTTAAACATGTTTCTTTTTTGGTTCCACAGTTAATGAATAAAATAAAAAAGCTTTAATAAATCGACTTCTTAACAAACCACACGTAATAATGTTTTTGGGTGTATTATGATATCAAAGGTAAACTGTTCTTTAAATTGTATATAACAAAAGAAGGTGAATACTAATATAGATGATTTGTATTTTAGTAAAATCTAAAAAAAAACTCATTTGTGTTATATTGCAGAATAAAGCATTCAAGCAGTGGCGGCTGGTGCTAAAAAATTTCGGGGCTTAACAGTTTTATTTATTTATTTTTTAAATAAATAAAACTGTTAAGCCCCGAGTGTAGGCGCGACCGCGATCACTTGACTGCTGCTGAATTTGCAAGTGCGGTCGATCTGGTCCAAAATCCTTGACCCTTATTTCTTCATCCGAACGGCTCGCGAACGGGATCTTTGTAAAGATAAAAATGAATTTTCTTTCATCTCGAGATTGCGCTTGTTCCGCATTCATCAGTACCTGTCAATCAACTGACGCGCAGCTGCTGAGCTCAGCAGAGCGCCGTTAAGAACGACCAATCACATGAGGCCAAATATATAAAAACTATATTGATTCGCTCTAACAACAAAAGGGGAGGGTTCAATTTAAAATAAGCCAATTAGAGCTTAGCCTCAAATCACATGCTTTTCAGAAGTTCGTGTACCTGCATTGACACTCATTAGTCCGGCGCCCCGCAAACACATGTAAAAGAAATATAGTTTAGATTTTTTTTTATTTTCAATAAATGATAATATGACTAACTGTAAAATACTATGATTAAATGATTTTATTTCGTTTTTTTCGTTTCGTTGTTTACATGTTAAAGGAGGCTAACTTCAGGGGGGGCGGGCCCCAGCGCCCCCTATTGACCGGCCTCCACTGCATTCAAGAAGAAGTAATTGGGTCATCGCATCATATCTGTTGGGTTTTCTGTTTAAAATTTTGACTGTTTAACACTTTGACTGTGAGGTTGTGAAGACCAGCGCTGGCATCCACTGAGTGGAACCGTTTCTTAGCCCGTTCACCTGTTAACCCACTCAGTGTGTTGAATGGTCCAGATGGTTTTATCATAATGACTGAATGACAAACTTTCCCATCAGGCCATTTAAATTTGAGCTATAATTAAACCCTGGTTTTACAGTTCTTTTCAGAGATTAAACTAATGTCACATTAGCGGGTGTGTGCCTGTACGTAAGTATGTGAACTTAAATGTATTGATCAATGTAACGAATATCATATTTTTTATTACTCTTGTTTTTTTTGCCTTTTGATTAATTTGTGCGTTGTGTAGTTAGTTTTGATCATGTTTGTAAAGTTGTGTTTGTCTAAAACATTATACTACCCATTAAAGGCATGTTTCATACTTTTTACTTCAGTGAGTCAGTGTTAAATGTTTCAGTATTTCAGTATTGACTGTTATGACCCAGGAAAAAGTAGTGCTTTAACATATGTTGACCCTATTCAGCAGGGCATGTTGTTTATCTAGGTAGGTTGTCACAATAGAAAACTGAATGTTATTGACACTGACCTGAAAAAATATCTTTGTTTAAAAAGGTACAAAGTCTGGTAAAAGGTACAAAATCAAACACAACCCATTCATGAAATAACAAAACCAGTCTCGACAAATTACTGTATATTGGTTACAGAGGTTAGATAATTAGAGGTTATTATAGTAGTTACTACATTAATAGAAACTCTAGAGGGCGAAAAGGCATAACGTAAGTTTAATTTTTTGTGTTTGTTTGAAAAGTTTATTTTTTAATAAATTGAATGTAATTTATTATTTTCACATAGATTTCTCAAAAACGTGTCTTTTATCGTGGCTACAAATAATACATTTGTCATTTTGGAAAAATAATTCATTACAACAAAGTTTGTGACGCGTGATGGAGGCGGAGCTTCAGTCCCGTTACTCGCGAGTTCTGAAGACGGAGAAAAACACGCCGCTCGTTCAGTGATGGAGGAGAAAAGAGAAAGATTCACACTCGTCTGTCTCTTCAGATGTTGGGCTGTGTGCGTGGCTTTCACAGGTGCGTCGCTTTTTCAAAGAATTTGAATGTTACAGTTGAGCAGCAGGTTGTTTACAGATTGTTACTGAACTTTCTTATGTATAGACTTTTCATTGCAAATAATAATAAATGTTTCCGAAGACAGTAAGTGTGACACGGCTGTAAATGCAGTTTTGTAACAAATCTCGACGGATGTATTTCTATTTGTGAACAGTAATTTGGATGTTTATGTGTTGAGTCGGTGAGGATGTTCAGTTCATGTGTTCAGGAGATCCACATTACAACTGTTCACATCACAACATCAAGAGTTACAACTGATTACTGTGGTAACCTCCTATAGTAACTTCAGAGGACCAAGAGCTTTAGTTTAGTTAGAGACAGACAGACATATGCTAGCTCTCTCTCTCTCTCTATCAGCAGGTCAGATTTAAACCAGCTGTTTTTAGGTATGTGTTAGTTGACTTGCCACCCACACAATATGAGAATATCTGGTGCGTCACTGTATTGATTCATTATGTTAGTGAGAACAATTGGCCCTCACAAGTATAGCTGAACCTGTACACACACACACACACACACAAATAAATGGTTTGCTGTATAATAGCAGCATTGATCAGTGTCTGTCAGTCACTCTTATTATGTTTTCTGCTGTCTTCGTTCTCTCCTCCGTCTCGTCTCAGAGGTGTTGCGGTGTGATGCCGTGCAGGTTTCTGTTCGTGACGAGCGACGCTTTGCGATGTTGTTTCAGTCTGTGGTTTTACCGTGCCAGTACACCAGCGTCTCCACACAGACTCCAGTGGTGCAGTGGTGGTATAAATCCTATTGTCGTGAGCGCACACGCGACATCTTTCGCTTTCCTGACACACTGGCGCTGCGAGGCTCCGAGTTCGTGTCCTCGCATCACCTGGACTGTGGAGACAGCGAGAGGACGGTCCGCATTGTAGCGTCTGGACAGGGGTCGTCCGTCACCCTCGCAGAGTACTACAAGGGCCGCGACATCTCCATCATCAGCAGTAATTCACTGTTTATTGTGATTGTAGTTTGTGATTCGTGATTTTATCCTTCCTTCCTTCACCATCTGACATATTAACAGACTGAGCTGACCCACTCATGACCAGATTTACGAACCAAAACCATTCAACAATAGAAAGAAAATATGTATGTGTGATTCTGCTGTGAACTACCCACTCTTTCACCACACACACACACACACACACACACACACACACACACTGTAAGACTAACAACAGAATGTTATGAATAATAATATCATGTCACTTGACAACAGAATATTATGAGATCAAATGTTTGATAAAACAGAGGAATTCACTAAGGTGACGCACTTCACCCCCTGTGAGAGTAAAGTGTTTTTTCCCATGAGGCTTCAAACTCTAAATCACAGAGACTCAAAGACATTAACAGTTCTGAGGAAAGACAGCGAGAGAGAGAGAGAGAGAAAGAGAGAGCGAGTCCTTTTGTTTTTTTTAAAGTTAATTTGACAAATAAATTTTCATGTCACCTCTATTTATACTGTACATTGTAAATCAGTGTGTGTTGGTGTGTGTGTGTAAGTTTGTGTAACAGGATGGGCTGTTCATTGTTCAGACTGTTTTCTCTTCCTGGAATGATTTTGTTTACTCACTCCAACTGCCACAGGAATGAACCCCCCCACCTCCTTAAACTCCAACTGCTTCATCTCTCAAACTCTTCATGAATTATAACAATTGAGGTTCTTTTACAGCTATTGTGCATGTGAATAATTACTTATTTAAAGATTCACTTTTGCTTGAGTTCTCTGTTAGAAGTGACCCATACATCTGTATATTCACTAATCATCTCTGTGTTTCTGTCTGTGTGTGTGTGTCAGAGGCTGACCTGCGCATCGGTGAGCTGCAGTGGGGAGACAGTGGCCTTTATTTCTGTAAGGTGGTCATCTCTGACGATCTGGAGGGGCAGAATGAAGCTCATGTGGAGCTGCTTGTGTTGGGTGAGGTCACAACACTTACACATACAGGAAGTGAAGGAGCCCACACATTTAGACTTAAGCTCCGATATCTCAGTAGTTCCGATGATTGGACGTTTAGAGACTCTAAGCGACAGGATTTATAAAGCTGCTGTGGGGTCACACTTCTGATGGACCCTGAAGATGCTGGTGTAGATTAGAAACACAAGAGTCATACCTATCATAGTGTTATACAAAATGCTATTTATGTATTCTAGGAGGCCAAACTAAATAGAGTTTTTGTTCTTTTAGCAGTAATTGTTGAGCTTGACAATCACAGTCAACACTACAACAATTCAATAAATGTAAAAATTCAGAAAAAACAGAATCAGATCATCTGCTGTCCTCTATGCAGTAGAAAAAGTCCAAATAACAAATTATATTTACATTTCTAAATGTAAATACATAGATTGTGAGACGTCTTTAAATATTATGTTTTGATCATTAGAATTAACAGTACAGTTACAATATAGTTTAATACTTTTAGTTTATTTATGTAACAGTAAATGGAATATCAGTTTAACAGATTATATTTTATAATTATGATAACATTGCACAATTAAATTTTATAGCAATGGTCATAATCATTTTCAGGGGATTTGTGCCTTTTGTATAAGGGCACATCTGTGAAAAATGTGAAATGGCATGAAATAATAAATGTCCTGTAGTCAGATATGAGTTCAGAGCAGTTTGGATGTTTTTGTGGGATATAAGACAATGTGATGACGGTGAGTAAGAATGTGCTACTACCACAGCTAGCAGATGTGTTTTCTAGCAGAACATCTTCACTGAGACTGGCAGAGATAAAACAGCTGACATAGTGTACAATGTGATGCTCACTGCAAACTGACCACACAAACAGTTGCCTCATCCACTTCTGGACCTGCTTCCATGGCAACAGTAAAGCTTTAAGTATCCAGCCGAGAGCATGACGTAAAGACTCTGTGTGTGGATGTAAAAGAGAAAGAGACAGACATTAGCAGATCAGTCATTTAGCCTTCAGTTCAAGGGCAGATGTTTGTTCAACTCATTTGTTTACAGCAGAAAGCCAAACTTAAAGAAGTAAACTAAAGATGCCAGCAGTTAAGATATTTCTAATATCTAACAAGAACATCTTAAACCAACATGACAGAAGTCCAGTTGTGAATTAATTTCACCTTCTGTGTTTTTTGAACAAGACATGATCGTCACATGTGGTGGTTTAATTTAATTGTGAGTGTTTCTCCAAAACTGATCACAAATATCATCTGTGACCGTGTGACTGCAGGTTCATATCACACAGCACTGTCATTTCTAATTGCTGTCCTGACTTTTTAACTCAGTATCACAAATACATATGTCGAACTAGTTTTGGTATAAATAAAACAATTGACTTTTTGCTTTAATTTCATTAAATTCTCTTTTCTCAGCTGCAGTAGTGTTTCATTAAGTACACTTGTTCATTGATACAGAACGAGCTTGATGAAGATGTACATCAGCTGAATGGCTGTTTTTTATGACATTAGGCTGTCTGTAATAAAATCATAAAGTGACAGTCATACTGAGATTAAGGCATTCATGGTTTATTATTTATTCATGCTACATGTGAGTTTTAAACTAACTAGGCTGGCACTCATTGCAGTACAAAGCTTTTTTGTTGTCACTTTGTTTGTTGTTGATCAGTTATACATGCTGATTGTTGATGTCTTTATGTAATTTATTTAGTAGTTTTAAACTTTTTGATATAATTTAATCATTCAAAAAAGTGCAGTAAACTTAACACTTTGTTGACAAATTATTCAAAGTTTAATAAATTGACTAGCCAGATAAAGTTGAATCAGCAAATCCTTTTTAACAGTGTATAGAGTCAAGAGTACATCTAAAGTACATTATCAAGTACTAGTTACTTGAACCCCTGTCTAAGTGTGTTACATTAAATAAGCCTCAGTTAGTACAACATACTGTTCCTCTTTCCCTTCGGTTTGCATGCCTTTTAACTCATTGGATTTCACTCGTATACATAAAAACTTCTTTAACATATTTCTAGTGGACAGTTGTTTTTGTGTATATTTCTTACTTTTTGTTTGATTGACAGGTGAGTGGGCAGTCCTGTACTACTCTTCACAGCAAATGTAATGTTTTTCAAGCACCTCCAAATGCTGGACAATTTAAAACATCCTGAGGAATTTTCACTTGTGATCTCAGACTTTTAATCCTGCTGACCGTACACACACACACACACACACACACACACACTGGGCTCTCTGCAGCTTAGATACAGACTGATTTTCAAACTCTGTGTGCTTTAGCTGCTCGTGAGGTTTTCAGCTGTGAAACTCTTGTGAAACTTTATTCTTCTTGTGTGGAGACAAATACAGAAGCAGTAAAATCCTGACATGCGAGAGTGTTTGTGAAATGTGTTTAGTGATGCTTCTGTTGATGTTTAGCCTTTGTGAACTTTATTGTGATTATATGGAGTGGAAGTACAGTGCTACAAGTCCAAATAGCTAAACGTATATACACACTGAGTGCTTTAGCAGATGCATAGCAACACCCTGGCAACCACTTACTACATTTTTGGTGTAGTATTGTGGCAGTGAGTTTTACATAGGCAAACACATCTTCACATCGGATTTGAGCTTGAGTTTTTTATTTTTATTTTATTGAGTTTCTTAGCACAATCATACATGTATAAATACAAACACACTTTTTGCTCTTTTTCTCAAATCCTCTTTCTGTTCTTGCATGAAACATCATCTCAAATCTTCCAGATCTTTCTCTCTCTGTTTCACATCTGTCTGTGTCTGCAGGTCAGACAGGTTTGGCCAATGATCTTCTGCCTGGGTTTAATGTGGAGATTGTTCCAGGTACGAGCTCTCAACCGCTGTTTACTGTCTCACCCACACGCGACACTTCCTGTGTCTAATGCTTTCTTCTATGATGTCATTTCCTAATAATCAACACTAAAACCCTTTCACTGCACACTAATCAATGTTTGTCAGGTAAAATGTGCTTGTGAGGTCATTTTTATTTTATTTTTATTGGTAATCAGGTGGAGGTTAAAAAGGAGGTAAAACCAAATAAGTTGGGGTTCAGATCAGGTGTAATTACATAATGAGGGTGATTATTGGACATATTTCTGTGATGCAGTGTATTTCTGAAGTGTTCAGTGGGTCAAGCATGTTGTTGCAGCACGTCTTGTTTGTAATGTTGTTAGTCTCTCATGGCTTTGATGATGTGTGAGATGTGTTTGTGTCTGAGATGTCTGTGTCTAAGATGTTTGTATGTGATGTGTGTGTGTCTGAAATGTTTGTACGTGATGTGTGTGTGTCTGTGTTGTGTGTGTTTGTGTGCGAGCATGTGTTTTGGTGTTGTGGGTTTAACCCACAGGAAGTTCATCATTAGTTTACAGAGCTAATGAGAGAGATTGAGAGATAAAACCATGAATTCCTGCAGGTTTCACTGACTGATACTCATTCTGTTACTCAGATTAGGAGTTATTTTATCGTACTGCATTAAAACTTCATTAAAACTAAATCAAATCTCAGTAGATGCATTATGATCAGTCTGACAACAGTTTTACTGAGAATATAACAGGTGTAAAACAGAATCATAACATTTTACAAATGCTGGTAATATGAAAACTCATCTCAGTTGTTTGAAAGCATTGTGTGTTTAACGCAGAATTTGTGGACTGTGTATCTGAATGTGTGTCTTTCAGCAAGTTTGCACGTTTGTCAGGAAATGATGCTGTTTATTGGTTTATTTTTAACTGTAATATCAGCACATAAAATTTCTTAAAAGTTCCAAATTAACCTTTTCAAATATGTGTTTAGGCACAGATGTCATAGTTTCATGAGACTTGTGTGTGTGTTACAGATGAACAGATTGTAAGATGAGTTTGTTGTATATCCTGAGTGCCGCCCACTGCACTAAATCTGTGGGTATGCGCGTGTATGCGCACGTGTGTGACATCTGCTTGTGTCTGTGGATTTAATGGACATTCCCAGACAATGTTCAATGAGGTCTTGATGTGTACAGAACATGTTTGATACAGCTTTGTTTGTGGCTCTATCTAGAGCTTTAGTTTATTTGAGAGACTTTTTTTATTTTGAACTCTGATGTTACTACATACCAAATATTTATAATTTGTAAGTTTCAAATGAAAAGAAACACATTTCCCTGGAAATAACATGTTTATAACAAAACATTATGGAGTGATTTAATGATTGAACAAATGTATGAAAGATTCCTCTGTGGTTCATTGTTCAAAAGTTTGGGAGCGATGACCACATTTCAGTGTGTTGGTGAATTGTCTGTGTGTACAGAAAACAGGAGTCAATCTGCTCATAACAGCCTGACACTGTAAACACTGATTTACAGTTTAACCTGTCTGGTGTTTCTGAAGAGATTATGTTGACAGAGAGTGTTTTTTCTGTCCTTGCATGTATGTTTTAAGAACTACTTTTAAACTTGTTTTTCCTCTTTTAAAACACAGAATGCATTCTGAATATAACTGATTTAATATTACTGACTTTCATTTTCCAGTTATTTTGGAAGTTCAGGTACAGGCTATAGATGGATGGGCGCTTAGTTTTAGGACAGTGAAAATGTCCTAAAACAGTGTTGGACAGTGTTTTTGTAAACACAAACACCAGCACACTTCTAGTGGATCATAAGAAATGATTGACTCCATTCTTTATTTTTTAAGAATCTTCCTTAGTTTATAGAACACACTACATACATTATTTATAAATACAGTATGTTCTGTAAAAGAATCAGTAGTAAATTAGGTTGTAGATTGTTTTTTTACTTCTGTAAATAATTGAATAGTGTGTAAACAGAATGAGATTAAACGCTGAGTGACAGTGTATGCGTGAGCAGTAGCCCGTTTGTTTTTGTTTTGTTTCTGTATTTTTATTGTGTGCTGTTGTCATGTGTTGTGTGTGTAGAGTGGGTGTTTGTCATGGCTGTAGTTATCGGCAGTGTCCTCTTCATTCTGCTTGTGGGTGTTTGCTGGTGTCAGTGTTGCCCTCATTCGTGCTGCTGTTACGTCAGATGTTGCTGCTGTCCAGAAACCTGCTGCTGCCCACGACAGCGTGAGTACACAACACACCC
>JAZGTK010004661.1:0-11371 GCA_036877625.1 Ambastaia sidthimunki
ATACTACAAAATAAAGTTTTGAGGTTTTTTTTGTATAATATTTATTGTCAATGGTTAATTAAAATTTTTAGTTTACTCTTCCTCCTACAGTTTTTTGTCATTGGCTCAGAGGTACATATGTTTCTTTCTGTTTGGTTCTATAATAAGTATTTGGGTGAAGGAACCATATTTCCTCAAATCTTTTGAGCATTTGTTGGTGCAAGTCATGGTGCTGAGAATGTTTCTGGCTGGGTTGGATTTTTCTGAGGTTGATTTGAAGTCTTTGCAAACTGCCTGAGGTTCACTCTGATCTTAATTCAAGAATCTTACTTGGGTTTTGAACTTTTACAAATATTCTAAGACTGTATGTGTGAAATTCAACTCAGTGCTCATATATTTTTTATTGTCTTTCTTGTTTTTATAGGCCCAGGGTTCACTGGTCTAATTTATGAGTAAAGCTTCTTTTTTAAGATATTGACTTTTCTCTGGACTGTTTCTTCCTACAGTCTCATAGATGCCACTCATAAAGATGTTGACGTTCTTCTGCTGCTGTCCAACTGTGCATATTATGTAGCCTAGTAAGTGCCCTACTCACTTAGTGTTCATAATAATGAGTAATCATTCCCTGGCAATGATTTATTAAGACTGCCTCACCTTCTGCTTCTGTTACTCAGCTATGATGAAGAAGCAGACAAAGTCAACCAGTACCAGAGGCTCAGTTTAGAGGGTCTTGAAAAGATTGAAATAGGTAAGAGCACGTAGATACAACACTTGCGTGATTATTTGTTATTATTTTAAATAAATTATTGAGATTTGATTCATTGATGTTATGACAACTGTTGCCAATGTTGATCTTTTAAGGTCCAGAACCTACTCTGTTCGGAAAACCCAAATACTGTTGCATGCGGCTGCACTACAAGAACGGTGAGGTGAGCGGCTACTTCCACACTTTGAGAGCCGTCACACGAAATCCAGAGGATGATGGGAAAGGTAGGAGCTACTGTCTGTGTATCATGATTTGCAGCGGGAATAGTTAATGTTCTGTGTTGCGTTCTTCTGTGAGTGACATTTTGGGTTAAGTTGTTAAAAGATATAAATTGGCTGTGCGTATGTTGATGCTTGAAGGGTTTTGTGATAAATAATTCATAGTTTCCTCCACACTTGTTGGATTGTTTGCATTTCAGACACGCTCCAGTGCATTGCTGAAATGCTTCGTATTACAAAGCAAGCTATGGGCCTTGATGTGCAGGTTGTTGAGAAGAAACTAGAGAGGTAAGGAAAGCTTTTTCATGGTTTGTTTAGAAGGTTTCAGGGTTATTGTGTTATGATTTTAAGCCACAAACTGTTGTTTTAATTTCTTCATCTCAGGAGACACAGTAAACCACATGAGGATATAATGGGAATACAAGGCAAAGCTGTGGATCAAGTTCTCGGGTCTGGTTTGGCTCAAGGCAAAAGTTTCCTCATGAACAAGTTCTCAACATTAAACCAGAAAGTGAAGCAGACGAAGACAAATGTCAACATTGCAAACTTTAAGCCGTTAGGGAGACTAGGGACCTTTTCAAAGCCGGAGGTCAAGGTGAACTTCCTTAAGCCCAACTTGCACATGAACCTTTGGAAATCAGACAGCAGTTTGGAGACTTCTGATGGCAATGCTGGTAATGCAGCCCTGAAAGACCTTCATAATAAACATTCTGAAGAGATTTCCTCTGATTCTGATTCCTGCGTCTCAGACGAGCAGCCATGCACAGGCTCTCGGGAGAACGTAGACTATGTGCTTCCTAGCTGTGGAATAGTAGCATCTGCTCCACGACTTAGCAGTCGTTCGCAGTCTATTAGCAGCGTTGAGATTGTGGTGCCCTCTGTCATTCGAGTCACAGGCTGTGATAACAAAACTGCAGATAGCTTGTCGGTTGGCCCAGATGACCAGTCTCCTGAGGCGGCTTCAGAAGCAGAGGAGGCCATTCTGATTGACTTTGGGACACCCATTGATGCTTACTGCCACCAATTTGTCCAGGATGCAAAAACCAAACCAATAGAGGTGTTTGAGGAAGTGCCCCCACCACCCAAACCACAAGCACCTCAAGGCACCAAAGACCCTTCAGCTCCAGATGCAAAGCCTGGTTCTTCACTCTCCCAACAGCAGCTCCATCGCCCCTCTCAGCTTGAGGTGGATTCCTCTGTCCCTGGAGGAAATCTTCTGACTGTCCAGCCTTCAGGCTCTGCCACATCATGTGGGTCACAAAAGAGTCTTGAAGGCACTACAGGAGCCTCCCCAGCGGACCCCAGTGGAAGCCGTGTTGTGTCACCCTTTGCTAAGATTAGAAGCTCTGTGGTACAGGTGGCTAGTTTGACCCAGGCTGGACTTACCCAAGGCATCAATTTTGCTGTAGCAAAAGTACAGAAAAGCCCAGAACCAGATGCTGTCAATGAAACTCAAGAAAACGAATTGCGAGCAATGTTTACACAGTGCCAGACCAGAATTATTCAGATATAATGTGGATATGTGCTTTCACCCAGCTGTATTTTAGTGTTAGTATGTGACTTTCAGTACAGTAATGGTAGCATAAACTCACACAAAAGCACTAATTCAACTAACGCCACACTCATAATTCTCCGTCCAGTTAACCAATCCAAAGTTTACAGCGAGTGTTGAGTAGTGTGTAGTGCAACTATGATTAACCAGACTGTGCCCCTCATTAAAATCCTATGTATCGCTGGTTTGCATGTTAAGAAATAGACAACTATAAGGTAGATGAAGGCAGGCAAGTTTTATTGCATGCCAAGATGCAAGACCTAGATGTTGTGCAGTACACTTCTTTAAATTCACTGGCTGTTGTAGCTCAAACCTTTCTTAATTAATATCCAGATCTCAGTAACCATCAGTGGGCAGCTTAATATTACACATTAGAAAACTGGACAGTAAAATAACATTGTTACATGAATATCTTTTGATGTGATCTGTCATAAAAAATAGGTCAAGACTAGTTGCGTAGGATCTATGGTCAAATTATGTTATTCAGAATGTAAGTATTATATGTAAGTGATGTAGTTAAGATGTTTATAGATAGAATTCTATTTACATGCTATTTTAAGTTTATATTCATGGCTAAAAGAAAGAGGCTGTGCTCTGTTTTTTTGGGGTCTTGATTTCATCATCCAAACTGTCCAATGAAGCCTTTGTTTCATAGCATTAACAGAGGACTGCAACTGATATTTATTTCTTTGTTTGAGATTATACAAAAGCATATGTCTTAATCTTATTTTTTTATTATTTAGTTCAATGCTGTGGGATAACGTAAGTGGTCTGTTGGCATCGTAAAATGCTGTCCACATGCTTAGGGTAAAACCGTATACAAAGAGATCCTGTGTCAAGTACTCGTTAAAACCTGAATAAATCACTTATTTGCAAATACATTTTGATATTTAAACACAGACTAGTTTAAGTTCAAGTTCAAGACTACACCAACAAACCTAGATAAGTCAGAACTTTTATATGCATGATTGTTTTTAACTAGTATTTGACACAGTTCTAACGCAAGGTGCACTTGTCTAACAAACTATTTTTTGCACTCTGAAATGGCAAGAGCAAGCCATACCAGATAATTAACTGCGGGTTTTTGACGAGTCTACCTTCAAAATAATGACATTTTCATTCAGGTCATTCAGGTTACTTTTACGTTTTGTCCGCAGTGTAGATTATATGCGTCTATACCATGTCTTACTTTTTAGATAATGTTAACAGATTCTGTCTGGCCTGAAGGTCGTGTTGAAATTAGAGAAGCGATACAGATTTAATTAATGTTTGAGGCTGCCTTACCTCGTATTTATTGATGCAGAAAGAACATCAATTCTTGCTGTGCGGCATCCAGGGTATCCTAGCTAGTATTAATTTGCATAATTTATGGTCAAATCCTGTGGGATTTGGGTTTGATTGATGATTGTGGACTACAGTTATATAGTCCAAAACTCCCTGGAATAGTTACGCATCTGATGGACCTCACAATATCAGACTTGTGTGAGACATTGTAATCTAATGTTGTGATGATCATATTGGCTGGCTGATCTGTGGGCCACAGTTACTTGTTCAAACATGTCGTAAACTTTGTTTTACATACAGTTCTGTACATTCTTTGTCTTATGTACTGCAGCATAATTTCAGTGTGTACAGCCCAAGGCAATGAGTTCCACAATGATCTTGAAACACATACACACTCAGACATTCCTGGAACTGGTACGTGATTTTAATAACCTGAGATTGAGCTGCCTGAGTTTTAATATATGCTGACTATTATGCAATAGTGATACACATGCTGAGTAGGTTTTGGTGGGAAATTACGTTTTTGTTTATTTTAACTATTTAAGACAGCATGCACTGAGCTTCACCCTGTTCCTTGCTTTGAACAAGAAACTTCTGTTCTTTGGCAGATTTACACTGAGTTTTTGGATCATCAGAATGTTCCTCTGATGTTCCTCTTGTTTCGGGTATGGGGTAGATTGTTTTTGGTCATGTATTTTTGATTTCTATGCATATAGAGTTGCACTTTTCCTGTGGTTGTTCCTCAAACGTGTTTTAATGTCACCAAGTGCTTTTGAATTCACCTTGTATTTTCAATGTTTGTAACTTAACTGACATGTCTCATGTTATTTTGTCTAGCAGTCTTTGTTTTGAATGTGTCCATGACATTTATATCAAATACACATTTTCGTCATCTTCCATAATGTTTGTGTATCGTTTCCAGCTTTTGATCCCAGCATATATATTGCAAAGTAGAGTATTTATTAAAGTTCACAAACCTTGTTCCCCAGTATTTTCCTGTTAAATATTTCCAATTGTGTAAACTGATGTATTTTAAAATGTTATGGGATGTATCTGGGAGGCTTTTTAAGTAAATAAAAGAAAATGTAATTCAGATTAAAGCCGGAACATCACTGATAATATAAAGCGATAAGCACAGCAATGCACAATTTTGCAACTAGCTACTTCACAAAATATTATGGATATTACATTTGTAGGTGTTTATTTTTTTAAGACTAGTCATCTCATGGTTCCCTCTTCTTAAAGTGAGAATAAGAGGTCTTTTCCAGAAGAAATCACAACAGCCTACAACATTAAAATAAATTTTTAGCATTCAGATATGGTGTGAGAGGTTAGTGGCTCCTGCAGTCAGGCTATGGAATGTAACACTGAACAGAGAGGAATTGCTCTGGTGTTGTTGCTCAAGACATTCCACATTAGTCAGTACAAGTCAGTGCTATGTACTATAAATATGAAAAGCAGTCAACTAATATCATGTAATTACATTGTAATGTATTTGGAAGAATCGCAAAGCTCCAAAATATTGTTATTTTGATATTTAAAGACTTACAACAAAGTTCTTAAAGCTTTATTTTTTCCTAAATAACCCTTGTGCCAAAAGTACGTAAACATTTACAGTAAGGCAGTAAGTACTTTGTCATATGTCTGCATACGAGTATAAATGTTAATATACAATGATTCAAAAATGTTCTCCAAGATTTATCATAAACAAAAGCAAACATCAAAAATTAACTTCCCCAGTGTTCAAGGTTTAAAATGAAGTAAAAGAACTGCTGTACAAAATTATATGCCATATGAAAACATTTTACATTTGAATCCAAAATATTAACAATTCTGTATTCCTGAAGTATACTTTAGGTATATAATGTTTCAGGGCTCATTTCCATTGACACACTTCTGCTGTTGTGTTCTGCTTATTCTTAAGGCCTCTAGCTGTTTGGCTTTCATCCAGCCATCTCTAGAAAGAGTGTTCTGCCCATGACTCAACGAGAGCAATCTAAAGGAATATGAAATGGAACACAAATCAGTATTTAAGATGTTATCATCTTAGTATTTACTGTTAATAAATGGTTAATCAATGCTTACACTCTTTAAAACCACATTAAAGAATCTGATTAGCTGTAAAGAGGCAAATTGAAACCCACCTCGCAACAACAAGCAATCTATGCAGGTCTTCTGCAGACATACTCTGAGGGTCATCTTTACGCATCTCTACAAAATCGTCTTCTACCGCCTACAGAATAAGAGCGTCGTCAGGATGCAGGACAAGTGCATTAAATACATTTAAATATGACAAACGTGGATTCCATTTCACTTATATGTATGTATAGGAAGACAAACTCCAACAAATGTGTATCTGACCTTTGTGATCTCATCAGAGATTGTGTAGTTCAGGGCACGTGCCACGCTCAGGTAGATGCGGTACTTGTTGAGTTGAGATGGAACCTCTGCTACCTGCACTGCATTCAAATACTCCTCAAGGTTGGGGGGATTCAGGGTGGGCCGCAGGTGAACCTGACAGTCAGACTGAGAACAAAAAGTGTCTTAAGTACAGAAAACAACACAAATGTCCATTTGTTTTCATGTTGCTTTGCCACACTAAAATAACGATGCTAATTTCCTGTTGACAAACATGACAAAGCCATGAAACTATCCTCTAATGAACCTAACACTCAGCTGCCTTTTCAAACTTGAACACTCTAAAATACTTAGTCATCTTCGTGCCGTTAAATAAATGGTCTGTAACAGCCACTCCCTCCAACGTCTTTGGAGTCCATGGTGGAGTTGCAGCCATAGCAACTAGAGAACTGACATACAGGAATAGCACAAGACATTTTACAGGCTGTTACAATCACAGCAAAGCCACACAATCAGAGCTGATGACAACCCTGCGGACTGTGATGGTAATACTAGGCTGTCTTCACAACATGGCCGATGGAAAAACTCCCATCTTCATGCCACTCTCCATCTGACCCTAGATGTTTTCACTTGTTTAAAATTAAGTCAGTGGGGTCCCTGCTTTGCCCTCTTTAATCTAAATATTTGTGGGTAATATACAAATAATGACTCAAGAAAACGAGAATCAGGCCTAACGTTCTCACCGGGAGGAGAGATCGGCCTTCAGATGCGATAAGCACGTTAATATTGCAGGGGAATTCCATCTGATGGTAGTTGAAGTCATAATCAACCTTCTGCCAAGAGATCAGGTTTCCCAATGCAGTGATGTTCCTCACACCTACAGCAAGACCAAACGAAGACAAGACTTACATACTATGAACAATTTAAGGCACAAATGCACTAAACCAAAAACTAAGCCAGGTGTTGCTGTAAAGGATGTTTTCACTAACTGGCAACAGGACAATCTCTGATATAACTAGTTATGGATTCAGTTGTGGATGATCAACCAGTAGTGTACTAATATTATGAGTACAGAATAAGCAAATGTTTTATCTATACTCTAAACCCAACAAACATTATTTTTGTTACATCAGAGGCCTGCACATTAAGATTTTCCTTCTGCCAATGAATCATTAAAATACAATACTGGAATATAGCCACTTCCTAAAAGATACTAAGTTTACTGTGTCTCCTTCTTAGCACTCGGTTCTTTCATGCTATAAGCAGTGCTCTCACCTGTGGTGTCCAGTTGGCCCTGTTCCAAATGGGTCTCATCCAGAAACAGGGAGGTGTTATTGGCCAGCTGAAAAGTCCCACTCACCAGACGATTAGCTGTGTAGTCTTTCCGGGGCACCATCCGCTGATTGTTCATATTATGTAGACTCATACACAGCCGGTATGACTAACAAGAAAATAATTAAAATAAACTTGTTAATACAAGCTACACTGCAGTATTAAACCAATTGTTTCTATAATTATAGATGAATTTAAAGAGCTAGAAAAGTACAGATGTTTTAGATGACTTACAGAGGGCACAAGATGTTGGATGACCTTGTATAGATGCTCAGTGTATGGAGAGCTACGAGGACAACCACTGAGATTGAGGGTAAATTTGCCTAAAGGAAGAACATCGCGTCTGCTGTATCTAAAACAAAGATAGCATGCAAACCTAATTAGATACAGTGTGGAGACCTACAGGCTGATTTGGATTGGAGGTACAGAAGTGTGTAAGGGCAATCATACTAAACTGAATTCAATTCACATTTATTTGTATAGCGTTTTTCACAATACATTGTTTCAAAGCTGCTTTACAGGGCAGTTATACTTCAGACATGCAACAGAGCTGCATCAGGAGTGAAATGAGCAACATACACATTGGAGATGAGATGGAGAATGAGGTATTCTGCAGCAAGTGAATCCCCCAGAAGAAGATGGGTCAAGAATGTAAGCAACTCTGCTCTGACTGTAGCCAATTCCCCAAGAAAACTGCTTAAATCTGAAGACAGCAAGCATGGACATAGGGGTTAACGTAAGGGCCTCATCTGTCTGCCAGGTATAGATTTGTGTCATTTTAATTCATGGGCACAATAATGGCATTGTCTTACAGTCTCCATTATCCTCCATGGCACTAGAGGGCAGTAATGGGTTGTTGTGCACTAGAGGCTGAGCATACACCATGTGCAGCCGTGGTACGAGTGATGCTGGGGGGCTGTGGACTCTTTGCTCCTCTACGGTCTCCATGCCTTCTGTGGGGTCCAGAAGCGATGATGCCTCCCTGAACATATGAAAGACCTTACACTGTAATTTTATGAACCTCCACTTGTAAATACAATCTTTAAAGAGGACTGACAATTACCTCTCATCCGCAATCACACTTAATGTAGGGTCAACAGAGAGAATGCCAAACACTTCTAACATGTCATTCAGTTTGAACCCATCCCAGTCTTCATATACCTGCCAATTACAGAGACCACGTGAGCTGGGTGTCTATGTGTAGGTTAGAAACAAAGCTGCAAGCTATCATATTAAGTAAAACACAGCGTTAAAATATGTCTACCCAAAACAACTTAATTATATTGTGTATTGAAATATCCTATGCAACATTGAAAAAAGCCATTACACTGTGTCCCAAAACCTTTTAAAAGGTTAAATACTCAAATATGAAATAAAAACTGAAATTGTGTGGATGTTAATCTTAATCTGTCCAGTAGAAAGACAACTGCACTCATCAATCTCTCTGGATCTTTAGGAGTCAAGAGTTAAACCTTAACAAGGCAGGCTGGGCCCTTTTCCCCTGGCAAAGGGAAGTTCAGATCCAAACTGGAATGGCAGTGAGAAGGGGAACAGTTCTGAATGGGGGCTTCTGTCTCCTGTCGCTTTGACTCTGTGTTGTCATGAGAACCTGCCGAGCCCTGAGCTCCTGCTCAAAGACAAACATACAGTAAATCACACAGTAAATTTTAATGAAGACATTTCATTTATAATGAAGACATTACTAGCTTATATATATGTCTGCATACTCAAAATTGCACAATACCATTTTACATTTGTCATTCCATAATTAAAATTGCATAAGAAAATGCATTTCCTGCTCGAACCTTGATTGGGATCTTTCATTTGCTGTGGCTGTGTGTCCATCTCATCATCTTCCTCATAGCTGCGTTTATGTCTGTTCGGGGCATAAGAAGTGGAGGGCACCACACGCGCCTGACTGGTACCTGCATAGCTGTTCTGAACTGTTAAAGAACTTCAATCATACTGATCATTCACACATATGCTTTAAAACGGCTACAGACAATCCCGTCTGAAGTGTAAACATGATGACATCATCTAAAGGATATTTCCTTAACCCACTGTGATTCTCCCGGGATGGGGACACAATAGAAAGTCTGTCTCTCTGACGTCACTGTGTTGGTTGAGTTAAAGTCCACCTGCTAATGTAACAATACAGCTGATGTCTATTCAATTACGCTTTTCACCATTACTATTAAGATTAATAAATGTCGTCACTGGACTCCAAGCCCAGTTTATAAATGCATTGCTTTGTGTAGTTGCATGTTTGCTGGTTAACAAGGTAAATATTGACTCACCCCACACTCTGTCACATCTTTGTACTTTCCACATTTTAGCAGCTGTGGGTAAGGACAATTTTTAGATTAAATTAAATTTTGATTACATTTTTTCTTTGTCCCAAAATCCTAAGACACAATAAAGACATTGCATTTTAACATTGACAACTGGGAAAACTGATTTTAACTTTACAAAAGTTGGAACCACTTACTTTAGAGTTGGAAGTAGGATCATTCAGCTCATATACACCCATGAAAAATTCTGGATCAAACATATCCTGTACCATGCAACGGAATTTCACCAGACTATTGGGCTTCAGGTAATGTAAGGGAACATCATTCAGAGATGGAACCTAAACAACACACAAATAACACAGAAATCAAACTGCTGTCCAGTTTTCCTGAACAGCATACAAGCTTTTTATTAACACCAAACAAATTAATTCAGATACATTATAAATCAAGTTCACAGGACTTTTTCACAAGTTACTACAACCTCTAATGTTTATGAAACAACAAGTTTGTGACATCACGCCAGACGGTGCTGACGTCAGCTTCGTGTGCCAGAGCTACTGATTAACTGCATGACGTTATCTGTCAAAACAGACAAGACTGACTACTGGCCACTAGCGTAAACACATGCAGACCCATTTACATCTTCCGGCATATACAGCACGAAGACGCTTTGGCAATGCACGTGTGTCAATATCCTATAAAAATCTATTTAAAAGATTGTAACAGTTACCCAAGTGTGAGCGTCGTTTAGTTTCAGTTTCTCTTTAAAATAGTCCCCCACCTTCTTCTCCCAGTCTGGACTCGAGTTGCTCTGGGCTGAAGAGACACAGTATTTCATCAATTATTATACAGTATTTTTATAACAGTTTATGCATCATACTAACTAACAACGATGACGAGGTTATTTAATAGAGCTTTATAGCTACGATATGTTTATAACATGGAAAAAACTATAAATTATAAAGTCGTGCTGGTCACATGACCCGTTAACTTGTTCACACACTTTATTCATTAATTTAAAAATGATCATCGCGCCTTACCAAACAGTCCATCAACCACACCCAACGGGTTATTGATCCAATCATGAACCGTAGGCATCCCTGCAGGATTTGTAAACAGGCGAAAGTAAAACTAAAGCGGCTTTGACACGAACTGCAAGCAAATTCAGCAATCCAGTACCGCACAATGCACCGTGGCGGGAAAATTGCGTCACGAAAAACTACCACGTGACCCCTACGCAAATACTACGTAATGTCCCTTTGCCTTCTGAAGACGACATAGTAGTTTACCGATAGTTACTGTGGATTTACTTCAAGAAACGAATAGTGAGATTAAAACATATTGAGCATTAATGGTTAGTGTGTTATTGTATGTCAAATATTTTTTATTGTTCCTCCATCAAAATAATAGGCTTTTTATGAAAAATAACACTTTATCTGGCAAACAGTGTATAATGTGCATATTGTAAAAATATTGAGCTAAATTTTATATTAATTAGAGTAATAGTCTCTTTTCATTTAAATGATGTCCATTGTAGTACAGAACTATTATACAACTTTCAGAGCGCTTTATTGTTATGACTGCTTGTATT
>JAZGTK010004661.1:11421-24003 GCA_036877625.1 Ambastaia sidthimunki
TAGACTATGTGCTTCCTAGCTGTGGAATAGTAGCATCTGCTCCACGACTTAGCAGTCGTTCGCAATCTGTTAGCAGCGTTGAGATTGCGGTGCCCTCTGTCATTCGAGTCACTGGCTGTGATAATAAAACTGCAGATAGCTTGTCGGTTGGCCTGGATGATCAGTCTCCTGGGGCAGCCTCGGAAGCAGAGGAGGCCATTCTGATTGACTTTGGGACACCCATCGATGCTTACTGCCACCAGTTTGTCCAAGAGGCTAGGACAAAACCAATAGAGGTGTTTGAGGAAGTGGCTCCACAACATAAACCACAAGCACCTCAAGTCACCAAAGACCCCTCAGCTCCAGATGCAAAGCTTGGTTCTTTGCTTTCACAACAGCAGCTCCATCGCCCTTCTCAGCTTGAGGTGAATTCCTCTGTTCTTGGAGGAAATCTTCTGACTGTCCAGCCTTCAGGCTCTGCCACATCATGTGGGTCACAAAAGAGTCTTGAAAGCACTACTGGAGCCTCCCCAGCAGACCCCAGTGGAAGCCGTGTTGTGTCACCCTTTGCTAAGATTAGAAGCTCTGTGGTACAGGTGGCTAGTTTGACCCAGGCTGGACTTACCCAAGGCATCAATTTTGCTGTAGCAAAAGTACAGAAAAGCCCAGAGCCAGATGCTGTCAATGAAACTCAAGAAAATGAATTGCGAGCAATGTTTACACAGTGCCAGACCAGGATCATTCAGATATAATGTGGATATGTGCTTTCATCCAGATGTACTTTAGTGTTAATATGACTTCCAGTACAGTAATGGTACCATAAACTCACACAAAAGCATTAATTCAACTAATCCCAAACTCCTAATTTTCCATCCAGTTAACCAATCCAAAGTTTACAGCCAGTGTTGAGTAGTATATAGTATGGCTGAGATTAACCTGATTGTGCCCCTCAGTCAAATCCTATATATCGCTGGTTTGCATGTTAAGAAATAGATAACTATAGATGAAGGCAGGCAAGTTTTATTGCACGTCAAGACCCAAGACCTAGATTTGTCATGTGACCTCTTTTGTGCAGTACACTTCCTTGAATTCACTGGCTGTTGTAGCTCAAACATTTCTTAATTAATAACCAGATCTCAATATCTATCAGTGGGCAGCTTAATATTACGCATTAGAAAACTGGACAGTAAAGTTACATTGTTATATAGATATCTTTGATGTAATGTCTGTCATACAAAATAGGTTCAAAATAGTTGTGTAGGATCTATGGTCAAATGATATTATTCAGATTGTAAGTATTATATGTAAGTACTGTAGCAGTTTCCTAAGAACCCTCAGATGTTTATAGACAGAGAATTATATGTACATGTTCTTTTAAGTTTATAATCATGGCTAATGGAAAGAGGCCACGTACTGTTTAATGGGGGTCTTGATGCAATCATACAAACTGTCCAATGAAACCTTTGTTTCATAGTATTAACGGAGAACAACAGATATTTATTTCTTTGTTTGAGATTATACAAAAGCATATGTCTTAATCTTATGTTTTTTTTATTATATAGTTATATGCTGTGGGATAATGTTAAGAGTGATCTGTTAATATCTTAAAATGCTCTTTGCATAAATAGGGTAAAAACTGTCTGCAGAGAGAGTCTGTGTCAAGTACATTTTGGTAAATACATTTTGGTATTTAAACATGTTGTACATCAACAAACCTAAGTCATAGGACTTTTGTATGCATGATCGTTTTTGACCAGTATTTGACACAGTTCTAATGCAACGTGCCCTTGTCTAACTATTTTTTGCACTCTAACAATTGCAAGAGTAAGCCTTACCAGAATATTAAATGCAGGTTTTTGACAAGACTACCTTAAAAATATATATTTTTTTCAGTCAGGTAACTTTTATGTTTGTCTTTAATGTAGATAATATGCATCTATACCATGTCTTACTCTTTAGATAATGTTAACAGATTCTGTCTGGCCTGAAGATCACTGTGTTCAAATTAGAAAAGCGGTATGGATTTGATTATTGTTTGAGGTTGCCTTACTTTATATTTACTGATGCAGAAATAACATCAAGTTTTCAAAGATGACATACAGGAAATCCTACCTAGAATTAAGTTGCGTAATTTATGGTCAAATCCTGTGGGATCAGGGCTTAATTGATGCATGTGAACTATGGTTAAATATTTCAAAAACTGAAAGAGTTAAATATCTGCCACGATGGGCATAATTTCAGGCCTGTGTAAGACACTGTTGTCTAATGTCTAAGTCAGGAACAGCAATGAGAAGATCATGTTGGCTGGCTGATCAGTTCTGTGGGCCATGTTGACCTGTTTAAACCTCATCATAAACTTTTACATTTATACATTTCTGTACATTCTACAACCTCTTCTCTTATGTACTGCAGCATAGTTTTCCTTTGTACTGCCCAAGGCAATGGGTCCACAATGCTCTTGAAATATACACATATATTGTAGCATATATTCCTGGACCTGGTACGTGATTTTAATAGCTTGAGATAGAACTGCTTGAATTTTAAGATATGGTGGCTGTTATGCAATAGTGATTAACACATGCTCAGTAGGTTTTGGTGGGAAATGACATTGTTATTTTAACTATTTAAGACAGCATGCACTGAACTGCAACCTGTTCCTTGCTTTGAATTTGAACATTGTTTTTTGGTTTGCACTGGTTTGTTCTTGGATCAGCAGTACTGACATTCCTCATTTCGGGTGTGGGATAGTTTTTTTTTGTGTATATTTAATTTCTATGCATATAGAGTTGCACTTTTCCTGTGGTTATTTCCTAATTATCTTAAATGTTGTCATGTCACCAAGTGCTTTTGCATTTACCTTGTATTTTCAATGTTTGTTGCTTAACTGACATCTCTCTTGTGGTATTTTGTCCAGCAATCTTTGTTTTTGAACATGTCCATAACATTTACATCAAATACACATTGTCAACATCCGTAAATGTTTGTGTATCGTTTCCAGCCTTTGAACCCAGCATATATTGCAAAGTAGAGCATTTATTAAAGTTCACAAACCTTTTCCCAGGTATTTTCCTATGTTAAATATTAACAATTGTGTAATCTACTGTATTTTAAAAATGTTATGGGATGTATCTGGGAGGCTTTTTAAGTAAATAAAAGAAAATGCGTCATTTTGATCAAGCCTGAACATCAGTGATCATATGAGACATGCACAGTGACACGATTTTCTTCTGCAGTTTTCTTTACCAAATATTCTATTACAGTAACAGGTATTTATTTCTCTTGGACTCCATTCATCTCATGGTTCCTTATTTTTACAGTGACAGTGTGTGATTCCTCCTGGAGAAGACATAACAGACTAGGATATATTGCAGTACATTCTTTGCATTCAGATACAGTGTGAGAGGTTAGTGGCTCCTGCAGTCAGGGTATGGAATGTAACACTGAACAGAGAAGAATGCTCTAATGTTGCATTGCACAGACATTTCACAGTAGTCAGTACAGGCTGGTGCAATGTTCTATGAATGTGTGTGAAAAAGTCAATTAAAATGATGCAATTACATGGTAATTAATGTATTTGGGAAAATGACAAGGTTTGATATTACGTGTAGTCTTACGACATGGAGTTCTCACAAAAAAAAATCCTGAATAACCCTTGTGCCAGAAGTGTAAATACTTGCAGTAATGCCGTTATACTTTGTCGTATGACTGCATGTGCTTATAAATGTTAATATACAATGATTCAAAAATGTTGTCCAAGATTTATCAAAAAACCAAACATCAAAAATCTACTGCCCCAATGTCTAAGCCTTAAAATGAAGTAAAAAGAACAGCTGTACAAAAATATGCCATATGAAAACATTTTACATTTAATCCAAAATATTAACAAAGTATTTGTAAATAGCAATATATATTTTAAGGCTCATTTCCATTCACACACTTCTGTTGTTGTGTTCTGCTCATTCTTAGGGCCTCTAGCTGTTTGGTTTTCATCCAGCCATCTCTAGAAAGAGTGTTCTGCCCATGACTCAACGACAGCAATCTGAAAGATAATGAAATGGAACACACATTAGTATTTACCAGCAACCACCTATAGTTATTTTATAGTTAACAAATGTTTACATTCGTTACAACTTATAGAATCAGATTAGCTGTAAAGAGGCAAACTGAAACCCACCTCGCAACAACCAACAATCTATGCAGGTCTTCTGCAGACATACTCTGAGGGTCATCTTTACGCATTTCTACAAAGTCTTCTTCAACCGCCTACAAAGAACAGCAGCATTAGGATATAAGACAAGGGCATTAAAGAAATGTAATTATAACACACTCATATGTATGCATGAGAAGGCAACGTGTGTATCTGACCTTTGTGATCTCATCAGAGATTGTGTAGTTCAGGGCACGTGCCACGCTCAGGTAGATGCGGTACTTGTTGAGTTGAGATGGAACCTGTGCTACCTGCACTGCACTCAGATACTCCTCAAGGTTGGGTGGGTTCAGGGTGGGCCGCAGATGAATCTGACAGTCAGACTGAAAACAGAAAGTACAGATCTCTTAAGAACAAATGCTTTTTTGTCACAGTTTTTCATGTTGCTTTGCTACGCTCAAATAACCAAGCTCATGTCTGGTTGACAGACATATCAGAAGCCATGAAACTATTTGCTAATAAACCTAACACTCAGTTGCCTTTTCAAACACTGTAAAGTACTGTGGTAGTCATCTACACGCCATTAAATAAATGGCCTGTTACAGCCACTCCCTCTAATGTCCTTGGAGTCTGTGGTGGAGTTGCAGCCATAGCAACTAGAGAACTGACGTACAGGAATAGCACAGGACATTCCACAGGCTGTTAGAATCAAAGCAAAGCCACAATTAGAGTCCAGCCAGGGCTGACGACAACCCTGTGGACTGTGATGGAAATATCAGGCTGTCTTCACAACTGCCCGATGGAAATAACTCCCATCCTCATGCCAGTCCCCCGAGAGTAGCATTTGACCCTAGTTGTTTTCACTTGTTGGAAATTAAGACAGTGGCCTCCCTGACTTGCCCTCTTTGGTCTAAGTATTTGTGGGCAATATTTAAATAATAAAACAACTAAAAGAGTCTAAGGCCTAAAGTCCTTACCGGGAGGAGAGATCGGCCCTCAGATGCGATAAGCACGTTAATATTGCAGGGGAATTCCATCTGATGGTAGTTGAAGTCATAATCAACCTTTTGCCAAGAGATCAGGTTTCCCAAAGCAGTGATGTTCCGCACACCTACAACAGGAACAGAGACACTAGACTTGTTATTGTCATACATGTTATGAACAACATTTTAGACAAATTGAGCCAAAGTTGAAAGCCAGGTGTGGCTGTAAAAACTGCTTACACTCCCTAAACAGACAACAGAACCATCTTTGACATAACTGACAGAATTGAAAAAAAAGGTATGTACATTTTAGGGCTATCCATGTATACTCTCTTTTTTTCCAAAAGTCTGTGCATTAAGAATCTCCTTCCTTCAATGAAATTAAAATACAATACAGGAATATAGCCACCTTCTGAAACATACTAGATTTACCGCATGTGTCTCCTAGTTAGCACTCTTCCGTGCTATAATCCGTGTTCTCACCTGTGGTGTCCAGTTGGCCCTGTTCCAAATGGGTCTCATCCAGAAACAGGGAGGTGTTACTGGCCAGCTGAAGAGTCCCACTCACCAGGCGATTAGCTGTGTAGTCTTTCCGAGGCACCATCCGCTGATTGTTCATATTATGCAGGGTCATGCACAGCCGGTATGACTAGCAAGAAGGGTAAATAAAATGTAAAATAGCTACAAATAACCTAATGCATTAAGTTAATGCAAACATAACTACAATTGCATATTGAAGTTTCGAATGAACTGTTTCTCTAATCGAAAATCTATTTGATGAGCTACAAACGTATATTCTAGATGACTTACAGATGGCACAAGATGTTGGATGACCTTGTATAGATGCTCAGTGTATGAAGAGCTATGAGGACAGCCACTGAGATTGAGGGTAAATTTGCCTAAAGGAAGAACATCCCGTCTGCTGTATCTAAAACAAAGATAGCATGCAAACCTAATTAGATACAGTGTGAAGACCTGCAGGCTGTTTTGGATTGGAGGTTTGGATAAGAAACCTGTCACACTCTTTAAAGAGAAAAGTAACCACAATTCTGAAATATGAAGTATAAATGTTTGAAGTAAATTATACAAAGAATGCACACTATAGGAAAGTGTGTAAGGGCAGTTACACTTACAAAGCTGTACCAGAAGTAAAATGAGCAACTTACACATTGGAGATGAGATGAAAAATAAGATATTCTGCAGCAAGTGAATCCCCCAGCAGAAGATGGGTCAAGTATGTTAGCAGCTCTGCTCTGACTGCAGACAATTCCCCAAGAAAACTGCCTAAATCTGAGGACAGCATGCATGGGGTTAAGGTAAGGGCCTCATCAGCCTGCTAGCTATAGATCGGGGTTACTGTAATATATAGGCACAATAAGGGCAATGTCTTACAGTCGCCATTATTCTCCACGGCACCAGAGGGCAGTAGAGGGTTGTTGTGAGCTAGTGGTTGAGCATACAGCATGTGCAGTCGCGGTACGAGTGACGCTGGTGGGCTGTGGACTCTTTGCTCCTCCACGGTTTCCATGCATTCTGTGGGGTCCAGTAGCGATGATGACTCCCTGAACATATGAAAGATTTTACACTATAATTTAATGAACCTTGGCCGGTAATTACAACCTTCCAAAAGACTGACGATTACCTTTCATCCGCAATCACACTTAATGCAGGGTCAACAGACAGGATGCCAAACACTTCTAACATGTCATTTAGTTTGAACCTATCCCAGTCTTCATATACCTGCAAATTACAGAGACCATGTGAGGTGAGCATCTACATGTAAGTTAGGTACAAACCTGTAAGCTATATTATTTCCAGTAAATTACAGTGTTAACGTGTGTCCACCCAAGGCAATTTAATTACAGTGTCTAAAAAACTTTTATTAAAGTGACATTCCATTAAACATTGAAAATAACAAACAATTACTTGGAGTGTCAAAAGACATTTTACAAGGTTAAATTTTGCATGAAATAAATTTTAAAGTTTTGTGGATGTTAGCTTAGCAGTAATCTACATCTAGTGTACTTCTGAATTTGACAAAATTAATTTACAGTCTTTCTCTATGGCAAAATGAACACAAGAAAGACAACTGCACTCATCAATTCACACTGGGTCTTTAGGATTCAAGGAGAGTCAAAAGTTAAACCTTCACAAGGCAGGCTGGGCCCTTTTCTCCAGGCAAAGGGAAGTTCAGATCCAGACTGGAAGTGCAGTGAGAAGGGGAAGAGTCCTGACTTGGGGCTTTTGTCTCCTGACGCTTTGACTCTGTGTTGCCATGAGAACCTGCAGAGCCCTGAGCTCCTGTTTAAAGACAATCATAAACTATTTATAATGAAGATGAGCCATTACTAGCTTTGACAGATTTCTGCATGCTCAAAATTGGACGATAAATGCCAGTTTACATTTGTCATTCCACAATTAAAATGATAATAAAATGCATTTCCCACTCCAACCTTGACTGAGATCTTTCATCTGCTGTGACTGCATGTCCATCTCATCATCTTCCTCATAGCTGCGTTTATGCCTGTTTGGGGCATAAGAAGTGGAGGGCACCACACGCGCCTGACTGGTGCCTGCATAGCTGTTCTCATCTGTTAAAGAACTTCCATCGTACTGATCAATCACACAATTATAGACAGTCCAATCTAAATTGTAAACACAATGACATCATCTAAAGGATATTTCCTTAACCCACTGTGATTCTCCCGGGATGGGAACACAATAGAAAGTCTGTCTCTCTGATGTCACTGCATTTCTTGAGTTAAAGTCCACCTGCTGATGTAAAAGTTCAGTTGATGATTTCTGTTTATTTACTCTTTTCACCATCACTATTACAATTAATAAATGTCTTCACTGCACACAGCCAAGTTCATAAAAGCTTTGCTCTGTGTAGTTTGCATGTTTGCTGGTTAACAAGGCAAATATTGACTCACCCCACACTCTGTTAAATCTTTGTACTTTCCACATTTCAGCAGCTGTGGGAAGGACAATTTTTAGAAATTATATAAACAGGCTCTTGGCCTCAAAATCCCAAGACACAGCAAAACATTGCATTGCATTTTTATGATAATTGGGAAAACAGATTTTGACTTTACTGATGTTAGAACAACTTACTTTGGAGTTTGAAGTAGGATCATTCAGCTCATATACACCCATGAAAAATTCTGGATCAAACATATCCTGGACCATACAACGGAATTTCACCAGGCTATTGGGCTTCAAGTAATGCAGTGGAACGTCATTCAGAGATGGAACCTAGATCACACAGGTGTGTTCCTGATCAGCTTTATAAACACCAAGCACTAAGATTAATTTTTTTTACAGATTAAGATTTATTATAAATAACGCTGGACGGTTTCACAACCGTCAACACATTTGTGACAACATCACGCTAGACGGAGTTTAGGTCAGGTCAGCTTCGCGTGCCAGAGCTACTGACTAACTGCATGATGTTATCTGTCAAAACAAACCCGATTGACTACAGGCCACCGCCGTAAACACATGCAAACCACATTACTTCTTCCGGGATATACAGCATAAAGATGAGTTGGTCATGCATATGTGTGTCAGTGTCCTAAAAAAGTTAAATTAAAAAATAAAAACATAAATTAAAAGAATGCAACAGCTACCCATGTGTGAGCGTCGTTTAGTTTCAGTTTCTCTTTAAAATAGTCCACCACCTTCTTCTCCCATTCTGGACTGGAGTTACTCTGGGCTGAAGAGACACAAAGCATTTTATTAATTATTATACAGTGTTTTTATAGTACTACTATCACCATATTAACTAACAATGATAACTAAAGTTATTTAACCGATCACGATATATATTATATGCTTATTACATGGAAAATTATCTATAAATTATAAAGCCGTCCTTGTCACATGGTCCTCTGTTAACTAATCACACACTTCACCCATTAGTTTTAAAAGACCATTGCATCTTACCAAACAGTCCATCAACAACACCCAGGGGGTTATTGATCCAATCATGAACTGTAGGCATCGCTTCAGGATTTGTAAACAATCGTAAACAACAAAAGTTAAAACCAAAGCTCCTTTGACGTGCTACAGACACTTTCCACAATGCAGTACTACACGATGCACAGTGGCGGGAAAATTGCGTCATGAAAAACTACCACGTGACCTATGCGCAAATTCTAGTCGACGTCTCTTTGCTCTCTGAAGGCGAGATAGTAGTTTACCGATATTTACTACGAAACAGAGTAGCCACATCTAAACAAAGTGAGCATTCAGGGTCCAGTGGGATATTATATGGTATAGCGGCTGTAATTCGTACAAATAATAATTTATGTTTACAAAAGAATTACATTTTTTCCCACCAAACCGCTTTACTGCTATAAATATTTGTATTAACCGATTGCAAAGTGAACAGAAACAAACATAAGACAGTATAGATTCCTATACAGAACCAAATCATTTAAAATATAACATAACAATCACTACTTTACATATATTAAATTATATTTTAAGTATGCTCTACGTCCTGTTTAAACGTCCTGAAATCTAATTGATATGTAGGGTGGCTATTATTGTAGTAAAGAAAGAAACGAAACTGTCAATGTTTGAGTCGCTGGATTTTGGTGGATAGATTACTTTTGCCTTGGCACGTCAACGCTGTGGTAACGCCCTTTTAGTAAATCTGTATATCATCTAGTGGGCGACTAGACTGGATTACCGCACGAACAATTCAGACAATCAGTGAAGTAAAACTTAGTGAAATTTGGAGCATCCCGTTAACTTCACCATGACGAATCAGGAAGCGATGTAAAGCTCTGTCTGTTCTGACTGGAGACCAAGCTACGTGTAATATTTGATTGAAAATGGCTGATAGTAGAGGCAACAACATCCCCAGCACTAGCACAAACCTGCTGTTTTCAGCAGCCCCAGAGTTCAACTTCAGCCTGCCCTTCATACCCGTGAGTCAGGCCACTGGTCCGGCGGTTTTATCAGGAGGTGAGTTTATAAAGTGTCAGTGCTGAAGTGAGTTTCTGAGGCTAGTGCTTTTAGCGTATCTGTGTTTTCAGCACATGATCCGTATTTGCTGCGCTTTCTGCATGTTTGGTTTTAATATTCTGACATCAGGAAAATAGAAAATACTGTTTTGTTATAGTGTTGTCAAAAATAATGTGTTTTTGCTTGGTTAAAATTAGTGATTGACTAGTTGATAGTAAGTGGAGATGTAAACACGTTGACAAGTCACATTTTTAATGCAGTTTGAGCGTTTACATTTTTATCGACATAATGTGAGGTAAATTAAACACAGTTACTACAGTTCTTTATGATTCACATATTTTAGTTAAATTCAATGTGATTTTATATAGCGCGTTTCACAACGTGCATTACTGCAAAGCAGCTTTACAGAAAACGTTTAACACAAAGTTGATCTGTTGTACCAACATAATATTCTTTGTTTTTTTTTTTGACGTCATCCTTTGAGAAGATGACGTCAGTGAAGTTGGAGAGGAAGACAGTTTTCTCGGTCAGACGTCATCAGCCGTTCCTCAGCCCTCAACGTTCAATTATTTCTCAAGCCACACCAGCACTGACCCGTTTGCTTCCATAGGGCAACAGCCATGCCCACCTCCAGCAGCCACTGCCATTCCATCAACAACAGGCCCTGTGTCCATTTCTGCTAGTCAGCCTCTAAACCCACCAATATCTCACATGAACCCCACTCAGCAATATGGCAGTGTCATTAATCAAAGCTCTATGAGTACATACACTCCCCTACCAAATGCACCAACTCCTCCACCTCCCCAGATCTCCCAGCAGTCATATAATCCATACCGTCACACAGCTGCCAGTAGCAAAGCAAATCCCTACCTCATGGCTCCTGAGTTACAGCAGCAGCCCCCCAGCCACCCACCCCAGCATCTAAACCCTTATTCTCAGGCAACTCCTGCACCCTCATTTCAGACCCCACCAACAGCGTTCTCAAAGGTTGGTCCTTTATTGTCTTTTAATTCATATACAGCTGGACTGCTGTCTTGGCTTATGTTTATTGTCATGTGAATATGATTCTGGTCTTGATTATGTAATTTTATTTTTGGTTGTATTTCTGACACTACATGTATGTTTAGGAAAACGTTCCAATTTTGTAGCATTTCTAAAAGGTGTTCTCCTTATGCCGCTATGCTATTTTCCAGCCTCCCCCAACACAGGTTCTACCTCCGTCTGCAGCAACAAGCATGGCTGGGCCTTTGGTTCCTGCCAACCCTATGGTGCCATATACCTATAATGTTTATGAACCTATTCAGCCTCACTGGTTCTACTGCAAACAAGTGGAGTCCAAAATGGTCTGGCTTCCCTTTAGTCTTTTGGATTCCATTCACCTGGAAGAGACTTTCAACTCAGGTGAAGCTGGACACCTTTTTAGTAGTAATTGCTGGAATAATTGTATGAGGTCCTGCCAGTATTTTGGTATTAGCTTTTTGGCTTTTAATGTATTAAGCCTGCTGTTTACGTTTATGTTAACTAAGTTTAACAGTGTTAAATAGAACCATTTCTGTCACTGTAACCTAATTTGGTTAAGACGAATTGTGTAAAAGTGTTTTTGTATGTATGCCAAGAACTCTCCTTTTTCTGATATTTGTGGTCTATGGCTGCAGTTCAGCCAGATCCAGAGAATGTGATCGTGTGCACTGATGGCGGCCGCTATGATGTGCAACTCTATGATCGCATACGGACGGCCGTGTACTGGGAGGAAGAGCCCACTGAGATCCGCCGCTGTATGTGGTTCTATAAAGGAGACACAGACAGTCGCTTCATCCCCTATTCAGAAGACTTCAGTGAAAAGCTGGAGGTTTGTGTTCCCCTACTTGCACTAAACTTTATCCACCAATATTCAGAATGGTTATCTTTTATAGTGCCATCGCCATGTAAGCTGGAACAGCCTATCTTGCTTAAAATAATACCTGTCATTTATCATGTTAATTGACTAAATGTCGCATAGTTTCAGAAAAAGTACAAATCGCTTTAGTAGACTGGATACTGGATACTTCTGCATTTGGTTGGTTCATAGATTTTAAAGTTTTCAAAGTGTGTTGTCAGCTCAGTTGTAAAGACAAATTGCCTAACAGATTTGTTTTTGTATTTTACACAGGCAGAGTATAAGAAAGCTGTTACTACAAACCAGTGGCACCGCAGACTGGAATTCCCATCTGGGGAAACCATCGTTATGCACAATCCAAAGGTAGCATCATCTAGAGACTGAGTGCTGCTGGATGTGGGTGGTTTTTATACACTTTTTATCTTGTTGCTTAAATCTGATTGGTTCCTCCATCAGGTGATTGTGCAGTTTCAACCGTCAGCGATGCCCGATGAATGGGGCACAACGCAGGACGGTCAGACTCGACCCCGAGTAGTCAAGAGGGGTGTGGACGATGATCATGATGACATTCCTGATGGTGATTAGGACTTTTGACCTCATACTTGGAGCTTATTAGAAATTTG